>KE371218.1:1385656-1399651 GCA_000418225.1 Zizania latifolia | reverse complement strand
CTCCCTGCCCGGGCCTTGCGGGTCCGGCTGCATTGGCGTCGACGCCAGTGCCTCTCTCCCTGGGATCAACAACCGCTGCGGTGGAGCGAGACCTCCCTTCTCTTCTCTGAAAAAAAACTCTGATAAAAAATGGAAGCTTTTCCCCACAGATGTATGCGATTCTTGCCTTCCTCTCCTTGCCGTCGCCGTCGTCCCCCACGCCCACCTTCCTCTCCTCAGCGGCGACAGCCTCGGGTGCGCATTGGCCCCAGCCTTCTCCCTGCCCGGGCCTTGCGGGTCCGGCTGCATTGGCGTCGACGCCGGTGCCTCTCTCCCCGAGATCAACAACCGCGGCGGCGGAGCGAGACCTCCCTCCCCTTCTCTGAAAAAAGCTCCGGCGAGGGTCCAATCCACCCCCAACAACCAATCAAAAATGGAAGCTTTTCCCCACAGATGTATGCGATTCTTCGCTTCCTTTCCGAGAAATTTATAGGGATTTGGATTGAACAACACAAAAAGATTGGATCTTGGGGTAGTGGCCTCTCACCTTTGATCGGCCTCGGCGATTCTTGGGTGGATGGGAGATGATTTGGGGCTAACAAAGGAGCTTTATGGGAGGTTTATGGGGGGCAAAATACAAAGAAGAGAAGCCAAAAGGAAGGAGAAAATGGGAAGCAATGGGGATTGCTTCGCTTTTCTCCCCTTTCTGGGTGCGTTCTTGCAGAGATTCCAGGCGAGGTCACATGCAAAGATTGAAATTTTCCTCCATCTGAGGGTGGAGATCAAGGCCGGCTTTGATGATAAATATAGGTCTTTGGATCGAGCTTTGCAAATGGGAATTGATTGTTTGGATTATTAGGGCAGGTGGGGGAGCATGCCGATGGTTATCTTCTTTCTATTCTCTCGTGGAGAGGAGGAAGAAGATAAACGTGGTCTGAACCTCCCTTCCCAATATTTTATTTTCTCAAAAAATATGTTAGTTTTTTTCATATCTTTCGAACGGTTTGTCACTTGTTGTTTTTCTCTCTTTTTTGAGTTCTGTTATTCTCCTTTTTAGCTAAATTGTTTATAGAGGTATTGATAAATTTCAGCCTTATTTAAACCGAAGAATTTTTAGTGTAAAAGTCTAATGATGATTATGAAACCATCATGAAGTGAAGAATAAGTTGGTGATTAGTGGGGTCGCATGTTTCTATCTGACAGATTAAGCTCTCCAGCTATCATTAGTAGTTGATGGTTTAATTAATCCGGCTCAATCCATTGCAACTTTTGACATTGTCAACCTCACATGTTTTATAAGTATGTTTTATTTCGTGGGCACATGCATCCGAAAATGGCTAGATCCACGTGACTCGTGTCGACTTGTTCTTATTACAAGTGGCTCGGTCTATCACTCAATCATCCGAGATATTTTCATCACATGTATAAATATTCGGGGTCAGATCTAATACATAATTATTACAATATCTTATGAGTTAGCTCAAATGTCTTATTCTAATTTAGTATTGATGATAACATGCTAGCTTATCTAGTAAAATCAATTCCTCACTGAAAATTATGATCATTAGTTTATAAGCTTGTAGTGATACCACTAACGTAAAATTCTAGATATTTCTATGCATATATTCAACATGTCTTCTTATAAATTCGCATATGTCTGATGATTTCAAACGAGTGAAAGGTTAAAAAAATCACCTCATGGCGTGATTCACATTTTTCGCTGGAATGCAATTTACCATTTTAGCTGTAAATTGAAGTCTTGAACAAGGATGTATGAGCAAGGAGCTATTTCAAAAATTATTCAGGAGTTGCATGACATACTCAAATGCACCTTCAACTTCAACAATGATTCTGCTAATAACAAACTACAGTATCAACAATGAACTGTACGTGTTTACGGTTACAGAGGTGTCGATGTAGTCATGTTTCATGCCTAGATTTTTCTCTTCTTTTGAAGTTGATTTGTTGATATTGATACCAATTGTTTCACAAGTTAATTGATGGAAGATTTAATGATTTATCACTCAAAACAAGTGCTTCGATTATTTGCCGTCAGGCTCGTCATGTCTTAGACTTAATGGTCTCATATGTATATGTCATTTACATGAGTATCAAATAATCAAAATATTAATTATTTTGAGTATCAAATCAATCAAATATTTCTTAACTGACAGCCTTTTCAGAAAATGTCCATCTCAGAAGTAAAACTGAAAGTATAGCTTTTTAGAAAGATGAGGCAAAGAACACTAGAAATATAGCATATAGTACTAGTAGTACAAGATAAAAGAAAAGAGGACAACTTGTTGTTGTTTAATATACATGCTAGAGGAGGAAAAATCCAAGAGAGGTCCTGAAACATGCAACAGGCCCATGAATTGGTCTTTTTTTTTTGAATGGGAACAGTAGGAGGTCATGGATTTATTTGGAGGTACTGCCAAGATTTGTCATACATCTGTTCATTTTTTCAGAAGTTAGGCCAAACCAATCAGTGCTAAACATCTTTTATGCATATGGCCCGACAGTGAAACAAAGTGAAATGGCAAGTAACTGTAATCAGTTCATCAGAGCTATTGATATTCCTTTGCATGCTTTATCATATGTTTGACCCAGAAGTGTTCAATCGAATCTGACCTATAAAACCACGACTCATTCAGCACATGACAGCTACTTTTGGTGCTCACTTTCAATGACCTCATCAATTATCATGCTTAGTTTCTAGCCACAACCACAAGCATGGATTTACAAAGGAAAACAATAATAATTCTAACTAAAGAGAACACAATCAAGTGATGCAGGAAGTCTTCACCTGTGTTAGGATCCTAAGCCATTAGGTGTTGCCAATAACTTTAGTCACATCTCATCCACGAAAGAGGGCTACGAGCAGCTTATAAGGGAGAGTAGCCATCTTCCCTTGGACCGGTCTTTTGGGATGTGAGATGACTATTCGCTTGTAAGTTGTGTCGGATGCGCATGAACGCCTAGATGTGGGTCAAGGCCAGGTCGCTAGGGCATGGGTCGCTAACAATTGGTATTAGAGCTAGCAGTTGTCATGTCTACCTGGGGGCTTCCTAGGGGATGGGATATTAGGATACTGGATCATTGGACGTTGCCAGCAACTTTAGTCCCACCTCGCCCACGGAAGGAGGTTACGAGCAGCTTATAAGAGAGAGTAGACATCCTTCCTTGGATCGGTCTTTTGAGATGTGAGAGGGCTCTCCGCTTGTAAGCTGTGTCGGATGCGTATGAACGTCTGGACGTGGGTCGAGGTCGAAGAGCTAAGGCCTGGGACGCTAACAACCTGGTCTGGACATAATACATAGTCGATCACTTGATCATGACAAAAACCCCATAAATCTACATCTGTGCAAGTTTAATGATAAAAAAAGTGTAGAAAGAAAATATATACAGCTGCTCCAACTTCCAACAGAGTACTCAAAATCCAAATTAAACAGAAGATAGAGATGTGCTCCCAAGGTTCCTTGAACTTCACCAACCAACATATCTCCATGGGGAGGGTGCAGTACTGCAGTCTTTGGTGATAATTTATCATAAGTACTGTTATTGAAATGGTGCATGTTCTTGACCAGTGCCATTGGCCCATTGTACCCTGCTTCCTAGTGCATTTAAAATTGATGGTATATGGTCTTGTCTTCAAGCATACATTGTACATAATCACATGCAACATGATTCCTCTATGTACAGAAGTGGCTCATGATTTTCTTGGCACATGTACAAGTATGGATGCTTATATTAAAAAAGAGTCTCATTTTGAGCTTCTGAGAAAAAGTAGAGGTGTAGATTGGTTAGTGCATCCACCCTTGACCCTTCAAGGACTGACAATATAGTAGTAATGGGAAACTTTAATTTGAAGTATATAAGTGATGTAAATAAAGCAAGCTACCATATTTATTCCATCTTGTTCTGTACAACAGAACAGATAAATTGTTTCTTAATGCTGGCTATGGACACTGTTTGGCTCACAGGAAGCTGAGTTCTCTCTCTCTCAGTGCTATTTGGAGCTTGCCCCATTAGCATAACAGAAGCAACTTCATGTGCACTGTTTCTGAACATAATTATCCTCTTAATTTGCAGGCATTCTAGTACAGATGTGTTGTTTGAACAATTTTTTCTCTTGCCAAGTTATCTGCATTATTCCTCCTATATCCTATAAAAATTGACTGTTCAGATTTGGCTCACATGAATATTAGACTGTATATCAACAAAAGCTCAGAAAGGTGAAATTCCAGAATTAACTGTAATCCCTACTTGACATCAGGAAGGACACAGTGAAAGTGAAGGATATAGAAACACTGTTTCAACGTTTCTAATTTTGTTACAGCATATTATGACAGAGGAGATTAAGCACACAAAGTAAGAGCAGGTCATACATCAGGCCTGCCAACGGTTTCATTCTTCGAATCAGCTGGTGTCATATGTTGCCATACAAGACCTAATGTGCTACCCATTATGTTCATGACGACAGCCGAGAGTGCAGCTGGCAAGGCAACCAAGGGAGAGGAGAAATGTGCAGATGCTAATACTACCCCTAAGGATGAGTTCTGCATCCCTACCTGCAATCCAAAAAAGAATACTGTTCGTCAACCTGGAGATAACTGTCCACAAACAAATTATATTCATGCCAGTTATAAACTGGAACAAAATCAAGTTGAAAACATTACACATACAAACATGATCAAGACCATAATATTATTTCTGTAATGTCCCATATTTAAAGGTACTATGAGAAATATAGCAATAGTTAGGGTTATGCACCAATTTAAAATATACCAATAGTTAGACATTTCTATAGTTAGTGTTGAATACTCCATGTTTTCTGGTGACAGAAAATTGGTAGCTTTGGAATGCTCTGGTCTGTATTTCTGATGATAATAAATTAGTAGCTTTGGTAAGGGATTGCATACCTCAATGGATATTGCCCTCCTTTGTCTTTCCTTAAAACCACCTATAGCTGCTGCTACGTACCTGTTTGTGGTAAAAAATTATGCAAACAGTTAGAAATCTGGATAGTGGATACTACTTTCAACAAGCATCCATAACGTTTTGGCTGAATTGATCGAAATATAAAACCTCAAAACAAGTTGTGTTCTAACAGTTTTTCTTAAACAAAAATTCTCCTGCTCACACAACACATGTAATTGTTTAACAAATAAAAACTTTAGCAAACTCCAGTGCTCACCCAACAATGAAACCAGCAAAATGTAGCAAGAAGACAGATAGCATCACAACCCCGATATCCCCAGAAAATAAGCTTCCATTCCCATAAGATGCATCGGCAATTGTTGATCTCAGGCGCGCAAAGTTCTCAGAGAACACACTGTCCAGCAGAAAAACTGGTAAAAATGTGTGCAGTTTCAGCTATTAAAAATCCAATAGCATAGCACGTTAGAAGAGCTCAAACCTGCATGCCAGAAGTGATGAAGTTAAGACTGCCAGAAGGGGGGCAAAAGGAGTAACAAATTTAACTATTGATGGAAATGCACTTTGTATTGAGGAACCTAATAGAATTGGAGCAACCACCACCTTGCGGCGAAATAGAAGGTCAGAAAAATAATTGAAATTCTAGATGAACCAGTGGCCTCAGAAATTTCACCTGCAGAGTACTTAGAGAAAGCTTCACCACATCCACTGGAACATAAGCACCAGCAAGAATTTTTGTTAACAGAGGAGTAAGGAACACTGCACCAAGAGTGCTGCACACAGTCATGACGATTGAAAGTGGAACATCACCTTTAGCAACTAAAGTCACCTGAACCACTATGTAAAAGAAGTAGTCAATGCATAACAAAGAAAATCCAGGGAAAGTATTTTTTCAGAACATGCAAAGATTTGTGTGCCTTTTCATTAAGGGCGGAAATAGTTTGATACAACCTGGACTGAAAAGAGAGGATTCAGAACCGGAACAAAAACTCAGAAAAGGGGTAAAAGTCCCACGAAAGGAAAAAACACAACCATGGCCTATCCTACCAACTAATACTAGTGTACTTGCAACAGATTGCTCATACTTCCTGCTGGCATCTAATCAGAAACAACGAAGCATTTTGTGAAATTGGTATTAGTCTCGACACTTCCCAAAACATTCCTAAATATTTTTTGGCCACCTAGAGATCAAAAGTTTTGCAAGGAAGAATAGAATGGCATCATCCACATATGTAGACAACCTATGCAGGATCCTCTGCATCTAAGGCTCTAACCAACCTTACATAAGAGCCCACAGGCATCAGCCTTATGTCATGAGCATGGGCTAGGAGACCAAGGCCCACAACCTAGCCCAATATATGGCATGATCAGTACTCGTATGGTACTGTAGCAGCAATTTAGGAATTGTTAGTATAGAGATATGATTAGGTTTCTTATTTTAGAGATAAGATTAGATTGAGTTATAATCTATTTCCTAGATTTTAGAGATTAGCTTCTTGAGAGTCAAGACATGTCATCTATATAAAGATGAGTTGTATCTCTATTTCAGAAAGCAATGAAGAATTAGTCTAATCTCTACCCAACATTCATCATCCCAGTCTAAGGGAGGCACTAGATTCAAGACTAGATGGCCGACACAAGAGTAGAGACACGAGATTTATACATGTTCAGGCCGTCAATATGACGAATACCCTATGTTCTATATCAGGTGGATTCTAATATTAAGAATTGGATCATCTGGGGGTCCCCTCACCCACCTTATATAGTGCGGGGGTGATATTACAAATAGGGGATCATATCCATATTCGGTTGTTGTTTTTAAGAGATTACAATGGGGAGCTTTCTTATCTCTAAGTTGTTTTCTAATTACAAGGATATCTTTCCTGGTATATCTCAGCTTAACTTATCTATACCAATCTGATTAACGGGCTAGGCCTAGTCCCAATTTAGCCCGCTAAAAGCCCGTCATGGGGTATCTGGGGTTATATCCCCAACACTTGCAAATTGCAATGTTTGGCTAACATTTCTTTAGGACATTGGAGTGAAAGACAACAGATTCAGCTGCCACTACGAGACCGTGTTCCAATATGGTTTTGATGTGCTTTTCAACATAGCTGATCATGAAGTTGAGTACTATCTTGATATCCTCAGGAGACATGCTTCAGGATGGCTTCTAGAGATGAGAAAAGATGGTATGAACATGCTATTCACTAGCTGTCTATCATAGTTTTCCTACTGAACAGAGATGTTGTGCTTGCTACTTCTTCTTATGTTCACTTTCTTCCACGATAGTACATGTGCGACTGGAAAATTATCCAATTGCCTTCTATGGTAGTGAAATTCGTTTTTGGATGAAGGACCATAAAACTACAGGACATTCCTTTTGTATCTAATTTGTGTATTGGTTGTGATGCAATCGCAGGCATCAGTAATGCGTTAAGTAGTTTAGAGTTGAGCACCCCAACCCCCTCCTCTGCCTCTGCCTCTTCAAAAGCTTACCAAAATGGAGCATTTATGTTCAGGGGATATTATATGGAAAGCTATGGAACTGACCCACTCACTTATTTGCAAACTACAGTGTAAGGTTAAGACATGTAATGCACCCTCATATGATATCCATTTTAGCGAAGATGACATAATTAAGACTTTCATGGGTATGGAAATTCGTAGACTAGATAAGTAGTGTTATAATCTTGTATTTATGTAAGATCTTTATATTTGAAGTATTTATGTTGTAACTTTGCAATTTATGGACTTAGGTGTTCATTTTAGTGGATTTATGAAGTTATGAGATGCAATTGCTATATTTATGCCATATTTAAAAAAAATCGCATTGTACTTTGAGTTCATGTCGTTATAAAATTTTAGAGTGTAGAGTAGAAAGACCCGAGCAAAAATTTCTGGAGCCGCCACTGCACTCACTCGAGGACACAGTCCCGAGTTTCTGCTCTATAAATGTGTAATAGAAGTTAGGTGGCATGATTCTGTGAGCAAGTTTGACAATCTTACCACATTGGATGCAGTTCCTCCAGGGCAGCATCCTAGCAGAATGAGGCCAACAGATAAAGATGGAGGGAGCCCCAGCACCCGGCTAACGACTGTTCCAAAGGCAGGCATTATGATGTACTGTGCAGCACAACCAAATAATATCTGCAGGGATGCAAATACAAAATTCATCTCCTTGGATCAATCACTACCTGGAACCTTGGACCCATGGCCACAGTTGAAGGAGATGGATCGAGAGAGAAATGAATCGACAGGGGGGAATGCCATGGGTTTAGAGCTAGAAATGGCGAATCTTGGTGCCAAAACGAGCAGGGAAGGAGTGCTTACGGACAAGGGCCTCTCGCGGAGGAGCGCCAAGAACTCCCAGAGCTCGAGGGTGAGGCCCATGGCGAGCATGATGAGACCTAGGGCGAACGTGTAGGACCCTGGCGCCAGGGCGACGAACCACCGGAACGCGTCGGGCCGCGCGACGGCGACCGCGGCGCCGGCCGTGACGTAGACCGGGTACAGACCCGCCGCGGAGGCAAGTATCGAGTGCCATCGAGGTATGCCCGCCACCGGCGGCGGCGGCGGAGGTGCCGGGGCGGGTCCCACTCCCGCGCGGCATTGCAGGACGGGGAGGCGCCTGGGGTAAGGAAGGCCGGACCTTGGAGGCGGGCTGGCACGGAGACAACCTGGGGCTGCCTCCGGGAGGAGGCGGAAGCGAAGAGGGAGGATGAAGGGAGCCATGGCCTGCGCAGCGGTGGCCGCCACTGGCCGGTGAGTTCGTCCGGTTCGCGCGGGCGGCGAGGCAGGCCGGTGAGTTAAGCTAATCGGATTAAAAAATATTTGAGTTGTTTTTCTAAATTATTCATTTATCTAGAAATTATTAAAATATATTTTTATGTGATGAAGCGAGTCGTAAACTTATCAATTCACCGGCCACAAGCTAGCTCCCTGTGCAGCAGCAAGGACGGAAGGGTGCCATACTGCCATGGTTAGACAAAGCTTCATCACCCTTTGCATTGCTCTCAACTCTCTGAAATACACACCCCACCATTCTCTGCATGTCCTCTCAACAATGACACACATTCTCAGAAGCTTTGTGTGGGATCTACTTGTTAATCTCTCTTGGCCTATCTTAGTCACCATAAATATCTGTCTAGAGTGTCAGGTTGGTGTCTCTGCTCCACATTTTTTGAAGCGCCACAAGCACAAACTCCATCCACACGTTTGCACTTGCAGAGTTGCAGGTGCAGCCATGATAAACAAACGAACAAAACAAAACAATGCATCACTCCACACAAATCCACTCTTTTTCTTTCCCTTCTGCGATTCCAAACATGAAACAAAAGCCGAAAGCAAAATCATTTTGCACCGGAACAATTGCAAACACGCGCAAGGCTTTTAGCCTTTGACAGGAAATAACTTGCCTCATTTCGATTGAATGTTTTTTAAGGACAAACATAGGAATTCAAATTTCATAGAAAATTTCACCATTCATCCCTTTGAAACAAAGGAACAGTGTACAGGAAAAATAAAGAAATAGTTTCTGTTATAGTGCTACCCTTAACCTACAGGATTACTATTAAGTTTCAAATATACACCAGGCATAGGTTAGTTTAAAACCAATGGATTTTACAAACATAGGTTTAAAGGTGCTTCACAAATTTAATTCAAAGGCGGATTTACAAATTTAATTCAGAGATGGGTTTTTACTGAAACCAACAGCTGCTCTCCTGGTGGCAGGCAATGGTTTCCCACTTGCTTTTCTCGTCAGAGACAAAACAGTGTCATAGGGAAGACGATTACTAGCTGCCAATGAGGATGATTTTTTGACGAAACGGAACGAGAGCTACTCTTCCTTTATTGTTAGCCAAGCGTTTGCCTGGGGCGTAGTCCGAGCAAAGTTTTACAAAGTTTAACGAGGCTGCTAAATGTACAAGGCAATTACATGGGACAAAAGGAGAATTAATGGCTGATGCGGCTTCGTGTTCAGCTCTGACCTCAACAAGGAGAAGGCCAAAATATGCTTTCAAGGTGTATCACTTGTTCTGACGCTTTTGGAGTATTTTGTACAGTCGAATGGCCCAACATCTTGAGCTTTCCGTTTAACCTGCAGAGAATCACAGCATCAAAGTGAGTGCACCAGTGAAGCTACTTGTTAATTTCAGTCTTGGTAGGATCAACTGCAGCTACTGATCCTATGGAAACCGAACCAGAGTGTTCCTTTAGAATTTCCTATTATAGAGGGGCATACCGGTGACCATGGACTGGGTTCTGGAGCAGCTTTATCGGTAGGAGAATTTTGCACAGCGCCAGTCTTCTGTTCCAAAACTTCCTGCCAAAACATATGTAAACTCAGGTGCAAGCCTCATAGCAGAGACTCAAGGAACTTGCACAGCAACCTAAACTTCTGTTTAGCCGATTAGGGTGTCAGTTTCAGGTTGCATGGTATATTTTATTTCAGGGGCATAAACTGAACCCGTCCATCTCTTTCAGAATACGGGACAACACATACAAATAGAACAAAGACAAACAGCTGTGTAGGACACTCCACTACCTACTCATCTAAATGAGAACCTGAGAAATTTGAAATGCATATGATGTCATGTAAACTGACCTCTCCAAAAGCCTCCATGACAGCAAGCCATTCTTCTGTAAACGGTGCCAAGTTTTTTAGATGATATTTATTGATGGTATTTTCCCTTGATTTACCCAGTAATTTATTCCTTCTGCAAAAAGACAGAATGACACACTAACAATGCAATATGTAATTGAACATGAGTAACTTTGTACATTCAAATATTCGATGCAGACATACCCTATATTTGATACATCCTCTGAAGACGACAGCTTGCTAGTGTCAAATTTAATTTTGTCTTCAACATTTTGTTCTTCTGATAAAATAGTTCTTTCTTCAGTCAAAGAATGATGTAGTTCTGATTTTCTGTCAGCTGTATCTGCTTTTAATTCAATTAAATCAGTAGCCCGTGCCTCCAGATCTACATAAGGTGGAAACACTGCCAGATTCATTGGTGAATATTCTGCACTCCTGTAATCATGGTCACACTCGCAACCTACATGTAACAACAGAGATTCCTTGGCAATCGTATCATCAGTGTCAAGCTCCATTTCACAATCAGTATCTGGTCCTTCTGATGAATTAATCTGAACTTCACTACACAAAGAATCATTTGAATCTGACTTGTTGTAAGCAAAAGACGGTTTTATGTCACTTGAACTACCACACTGTGGCACCTGATCTGCACAAATTGTTGATTCCACTAGTATATTATGCTGATAGCTGGAACGGGAATCTCGCAAGGAATCAGGATGAGGAGTGCAACTGTTACTTTCTGATGAAGAAAATGTACCAAATGTCTCTCCAAAAAGAGAATTTTCCAAGTCAACTGCTGCTTCACAATTGTCATACTTGCTTTGACAATTGAGATCATTTGGGGTGCACCCTGGAGAAATGCAAGATGTCAATTTACTCCTAACTGTAGGTTTGTCTGCAGAGCAAATGGATTTAAGAGAGCAGGAATCATCAACAGGCTCAATTCTTGATGTGCAAATAGCTTTAAGATAATGGGTGTCCTCAATAGGTTCAATGTCTTTGATGGTACTCCGTCCTACAGATGACAAATCATTGCACTCATTGGGCATACCATTTCCGGCATCATCATTATCTTTCGAGCTCAACTGCTGTGTAGTGGCTCCATTTCCAGCCAACGAGAAAACAGCTGGCACTTCTTGATTATTTGTATTCACAGATTTTGATGTGTATGTTATACTATTTTCTGACAAGGATTGCTTCATTGAACAATTATTAGCATCCTCAAGACCAGGAAATGAAGAAGCCAAGACGTTGAGAGTGCTCTCACTAGCAGCAGAGTCCACAGGAAGATTGGAAACAGCAAAGAAATTGGTTGGAAGTTGCTTTGTTAGATGGGGTCTGCTTTTCAGATCCACAGGTTGCTTATATCTGGGAGGTTTTACAACTGATGAAATATTTCCAGTAAAGCACCTCTCTGTATTTCTTTGAGCAGTATCACCATGTGAGACAGGAGCCTTTCCCTGAAATAATTAGTCAAATAAAGAGGTTTTGAGGTTTTCACAAAATAGCATTCTCATGAAAAATAAGAATTTCTCCAAAAAAAAGAAAGGAAGAATCAAATGTCAAATATAAACTTACAATGTTGCAAGATTCAGGAATGATAAGTGCTGAAAGCAAAATTTCTTCAAGAACAAGAAATAGTATTTTGTACCAACTCTCAGATATGCATTTAGTGCGATGGCTGTGCCTTATTTCAAACAATTTTCATATCACCTCATGTTCCACATATACAATAATACATGATTATTGCATAACGGTCAGTGACTAGTACCTTTCACATGAATCAGGCACCACTGTTTTTCCATGCATTTTCAGGCAATTAATTTGCAGAGCCTGTTTACAACCAAGTAATAAATTGACATGGAATACAAATCTAATTATACCTCAAAGTAGCTGTAGAAATACCATCTTATTTTCATACCATGGAGAAAAGTAGAAAACAATAAACAACATCAATGATTATGTATGAAGAGCATAACAGAATACCTGAGCAAAAAAACCAATTGACGGTGAAGGCATCCGAAGAGCTGATGGCTTAGCAGACACTGACGCAGGGACAACAACAGAACTGGAGGAGCTATTTTGTGAATACAGTGAAAAAGTTTTGCATTTCCTAGAACCATTGGCTTCATCACAGGTGGCAGTAACAATAGGCACCTGTACAAGACAAGGATGTGTCACTTTTTGAATTTTCAAATTACATTAGCATATAAACATACAGGCATGGGTTTAGATCTTCAGTGGTATCTAACAAAGTTGCAAAAACTATAGAATTTGTATTGCTTCAAAAGTTCAAATAATAGAGGTGCATTAAGAATTCTACCCCAATTAAAACGGCATTGATGCTATCACTCACCATGTCCTTCCCTATAGTAGGCCCACAAGATTTAGTCACAGATGGATGCTCAGTCTTTGATTTAAGTGGGAGTCCCTCTACTTTACATGTGTGCTCAGTTTTAACTGAAAAAACAGTGGCACACTGAATTGTTAGTAATAATGCAGAGAAGTGTTGAAACCTAAGTTACACATCAGACAAATTTCATTGGGAGTACCCGCAGCTGGCTTTTTGGTTGGTTTGGGAACATTAAACATAGATGAGGTACTTCTAGTTCTGGAGACCACAGAAAGAGAAGGTTGAGATTTCTTTGACATTCTTGGTGTTTGAGCTGTAGCACTTGAGTTTGGCACTTTCTTCTGTGTATAATTAAGTTAAGACTAACAGCACTTATGGTTAATAAGATTGAAACTTATGATAAGAGTATTTACAAAATGATGGGCATGCTTCTGTTAAGAAAAAAACTAATACATGTCCAATAATCCCAGAATCTTCATAAGGATATGTATATCCTGCAGGTGATCGGGGTACAGACTTTTCAATGAATCTTCCTGACTTTTTATCTTGTGTGCCCTGCAGTTTGCCAGAAAAGAACCAACAATTACATGATTATTTGTGGCACTACAATAAGTAAACAATATGCTATGTGATGAACTAACCGCAGGTGCTTTTCGTCCGTCCTGATCAGAAGCTTTTGAGGAAGAGAACAACTTCCTTCCCTTGCTTTCTGTGCTCAGACATTTTGCAGGAAATTTTCCACGAGAGTTCCCCGCAACTTCCTTGAGTACAGATGTATTGCCAGATTTGCCGAAAGTAGACAATGGGGAGATGGTAGAAGAAAAACCAACGGCAGGGCTCCCAATTGGTTTCACTTGGGAGCCAGCAAGCAGAGAAAGCTCGACATTATCCAAAACGCCTGCCGAAAGCATCAAGATTTTTTCAGCTCTAGTACAACTGTACAAGGTACCAAACAGAGTAGTTGTGAAAGAATTATTGTACCTTGTTCAGAAAAGAAGGCAGGATTCCATGCTATGCTTTTCCTTAGATTGAAACCCCCAGCAGGCTTGTTCTTCCTCTTTGTTGAGGTAGCCCTGCCTTTGCCTTTGCACAGGGTTGAGTAATCTGAGATGTGGTGTCG
>KE371218.1:1362055-1380800 GCA_000418225.1 Zizania latifolia | reverse complement strand
ATGTGAAACTAGTGCTGTTATAAAGATATCGACTACACCTATAACTTTTATTTAGACCTCGACACCCAATTCCTAACGAATTAATACCAGTTTTAAAAATACTGTTTCAGCCTACCCGAAAAATCAAATTTCTAAACTATTCGACCATCAATTACAATTTCATTTGAAATTTATACATCTAGGGACTACAAAGAGGTTACCCATGTAGCTAGAATCATTAATTTAAGAAGAATCGATGGTCTTCCCAAAACCCCCCAAATTCTTCCCGTCTTCTTCCTCCTCCTTTCCCTTCTCCCTTTTCTTGATTTTTTTCTGTTGCAGTGGACTGGCTGGGCACTAGGCGAGGCGGCGGCGGAGAGGAAGGAGGAGAGGAAGGCACTGCAAGCTGGGCGGAGGGTGCTGGCCGGTGGGGTGCAGCGGCATGGCTAACAGGAGGAGGGCAAAAAGATCAAATCGATCTGTTTGCTTTTATATAGAGACTTCCCAAATATAACGGCCCAAATTAAATTACCTGTTATGACCTCATCTGAAATTTGATTTCGACAAATAAATATAAAAATAGAATCTACTCGACGAACACTACGCAACCACGGAACTTGATCATCCATCGGAGCAATGGTTAAAAAGTTGTATTTTTTTGTACTTTTTATTAAATCCTGCTTATTACAAGGACAATATTCAAGCTCTTGATATCACTCTTAGGGAATGCCCAATGAAAGTTAGAAATTAGCTAGAAGTTAGAAGTTAATCTTATACAGCTTTGTTTTAGCCAATTTCTTTGAGATAACTTGTTAGAAGTTAATATATGCGATATTAATTTAGTTATGAATCTTCTGTGATGAATTGTTTGTATTCTATGATAAAACTTTTGTAATGTGCTTTGGAATGTTGGATGTTGGCTGCCAAATCCTGGCTTTGATTCAGTATGTAGCCTAAAAATATTTTTTTTTCAAAATGACCATACTATTAGTGACGGGTGATTATTGTCACCCGTCACTAATGATCCCTTTAGTATTGGGTGATATTACGATCATCACTAAATGGCCATAATAGGTGAGCTGATAGGATCCTCTTTAGTGATGGATGAATATTTTTGCCTGTCACTAAAGGATAACCCTTTAGTGATGGGTAAACACCCGTCACTAATGACCTGTCTTCACTGACACAATAAGAATGATGGGAGACTTATCCGTCATTAATAGAGATTATTATCCGTCACTAATAGGGTTTTCTATGGTAGTGAAAGATGCCTGCTGTGTTTGCAGATACTTCTAATGTTGTAGAGTGCTTTAAAAACTTGCACCAGCCGAAAGATAATAACATATTTAAGGATTCGACTGAATTAAGCAAGGAGGGCAGCAATTTTGTGACAGTCCAATCGATTAGACTAATATTCTTTTAGTCCTAAATTATGACTGTACATTGTTTTTCAGCAGAGTTTGTTCTTTTTACGGAACAAAGATTTTACTTGTCTATCATGTCTACATATATTCTCAAATTGGAAGGTGTGAACATATACAAGGCGGGTTTGACGGCGGAGTTACTGCCGCGGTGAAGAGGTTGCAAGGCGGGAGATCCGGCGGTGGCAGCATCGAGATCGTCGTCGTCGAGGTGATTCCTTGCTCTGGTCGGTCCAGGCCCTTGCTTGTATTTTGCTACCGTTGCCCTTGCAATCTTCGATTCCCCACGCTCTGGCTTTTAGTAGCCCATAGAAACCTAATACCGATACAGTGAAACAATTATTCAATGAACAACCTGTATTGCTATGACAATGTCGAATTAACAAGATTTGATTAATGGCTAAGGGAAGTCATCTATAAGCTAAATGATAGATTATGTCTTCAATTTAAGCATGGTGACGACAGCTTTGTGTTCTTGTCCTGCATGTCAGCAGAGAACTGGACACACCAAATTCTAGAGTGGAAGGAGGTTGATGATAACAATCCCATATCATGCTCATGTTTGCTTGTTCAGCTCAACAGAAAACTTTGCCGGCTAAATGCTGCAATGACAGTCAGAGAAGAACATGATTTGGGACCCAATGCCATCTTTGCATCAGGAGCAAGGAAGACCAGGCGCTTCTGCACCGGAAGCAGCATCAGGAAAACTAGGAGTTGAGGGTTAATGCACTAGAAGGAGAATGTGAGTATAGCTTGTTGTTTCGCCCTTGGCCTCCCTTCGTTAACAGTAGCCTGTGTCATCGATCTGTCTTTGCAGGTGGAGCAAGTCATCGACGAGGACAACATGCTGGAGGTGTTCGACATCGTCGAGCTCTACTGCAAGATCCTCATCGAGCAGGCTGCGCAGCTAGACAATCCCAAGTATGCAGATGAATCTTCGATTTTGTGTTCTTGGGTCATCGTTTGATCCCATGCTTCTTCGTTTTGATCATCTCAGACGTGGAGAAGACCATGGCTCCCTGCACAGTGTCTTGTATGGCATTGTCAGCAACTAGTTCATCCATCAGAAGGTCCTTTTGGTGTGACCTTGATGTTTCTCCAATATAAGAATCATCTGCTTTGCATTTTGAATTATCATAATTAAAACTGTTTTGTGTGATAACTTTGTCGTTGTCATTCTTAGGCCACCCAGAAGTTCTGTCTGTATGTAACATTGAACTATGGTGCTGAACTTCTGAGCTATCGGATGATTTTGCAGCAGTAGCACTGCTGGTCATATTACATGGAGGGAGAGGATCCAGCAAATAGGCTCTGTTCATATCAGCTTGCCCATTATTATTCTCTGGCTGAGTTCGATTCTCATTTTCATGTCCATCAGCTTCAAGCAATGCATGAACTACATGAACTTGGGCACCTCTGTACAAAACTACAAACTATTTTTGTCAGTTAGGACATCCATACTCCATTTCAGTTTAATATTTGTTGTGATCAAGTATTTATACTGAATCAGATAACTGAGTCTTATTTGATTCAGACACAAGTGTGAAGTGTCCTCTTAGTACGTTCTGAATTCAATTAACAATGAAGTTTGGTATCCTTTCTCACACTTCTGTATGTCCTTGGGATTATCCATAAATATGTGCTTAATTGAAGAAGGTAACACTACTATTTTTTATATCTCTAATACCTTTTTTTATTCAAAGGATCGTACTATGGGACTGCATTGCAGATCGTATTATGTTGTTGATGTCAATGTGTCAATCTTTCTCAATTACCAAGCATTGCCAAAACCAACAGCTGATTTTTCTTCTATCAATTCATGCTATATGAGTTGCATTGATTTTGTGTTTTGCAGGTTTTCATGTCCTCCAGTGATGGCCGAACATCTTTACAGGAATGTGTCTTCACTCTGAAATCTACTATTCGGACAAAAACTTTCTTGGAGGTGATTGGGATTGGTAAAGGGAAGCATGATTTTTTTGTCAGGTGATTTCAGGAGAAGCAAATCAAAAACAGATGCTCTTTTTTGTGAAGCCGGCTGCCCCGTTTGCTCGCAAGAGGGTGCCACTCAGAACAGCCTAAAGATGTCTAAACTACTATAGTACATTTTACTCTTTAAGAAATGCACCAACAAGCATTTGACAAATGTATTTTTAAGGGTAATTGCTTGATGAGCCACTGACTAGCATTTAATTTTTAGTTTGAGAAAATATAGCAATATTTCAAGTTCCCTATCCTGTGGAAATATATGTATCATTGATTCATGTTGTCTGCTTATCTTTGCTTTGTACTAACAGGAATATTCTAGGAAGTTCTACTGCCCAAGAATGAACAGCATGAAGAAACCAACATATGCAGCAATATGTACTCATTCACCGGACAAATCAGTTCTGATTTTTGTATCATCATGTCGACAGACTACGCTTACTGCTCTTGATCTCATCTAGGTGGGTGCTGCTTTGGATTCTTTAACTGAATGGACATATAGATAGCTGCTATCTTATATGTTTACTGTATTCTATATTGCAGCTTACTGCAACTGATGAAAAACTAAGGCAGTTCCTAAGCATGGCAGACAACTCTCTTGACATAATTCTTTCACAAGTCTCTAACACCAATTTGAGACATACACTGCAATTTGGAATATTTCTGCATCATGCAGGTCTGAATGATAGATCCTTGGTCGAGGAACTCTTTTCAAATAATAAGATCTAGGTTCGATCTGTGTTGATAACTTAGTTTTTTATAAGCATGGCATTCTTTAGGGTTTAGAATGGTTTAGTTTTTTCTAAGCATGCCAGGTTCCAGGTGCTCTTGTATGTCAAATCAACCCAATAACCAGCCATAACAGCCTTTTACTACTAACATTATATAGTTGACATGCTTACATGTATTCTCATTATTACAATTTGTGCAAACAATATATTTTCTACAGGTGCGCAACACGTGTCTGGCCGTCTAGTATTTTTCATACTGACAGCAGGTCTTAGTGTAGGAAGAAAGTAAAAATTGTGAGGCTTCATTCATCTACTCTGTTCAAACGTATAGATTGCAGATTTTGGTCTTGCTGTGACCAGTTGGAAAACCATTCTTCTAATATAGCTACTGAAAGTGGTTTTGTCAAGGTGCCATCTTTATTCATATCCTTTTATTTTAAATGCACTTTTGTTCCATAGACAGTGACAATGAATTCTCTTCAGGTAATGAAAACAAGCAGGAGCAGATGCAGGCAGAGACATGTCCTGATCAGAACAAACTAAATTCCTTCAATGTTGCATGCAATGCATATATTAACTATGGAAACCAAACCAATGACAATGATGAAATTGATGATCTTGATCATGTCTCTACAAGAGCGCTACAGAATTCTTCTAGCAGAACAGCATTACCGCTCTACCAAAATTTATGATCTAGTGAATTCATGCAGGCATGTAGTCGCAGACTTCATCGCGGAATGGACCCCTTCGGCCACATGGTCCCCATAAATGCCAGGCGAAGGTATCTAGACCATTTATTTTGACGGAGCTTATCAAGCTTCTGGCACAGACGCCGGAGCTGTAATAATTTCGCCCTCCAACGAGAAGACTCTGTACTCCATACGGTTAAATTTTAAGACAACAAATAACGTGGCAGAGTACGAAGACGTGTTGTTAGGCTTTCAAAAATCCCGAGCACTAGGCATTTTACAGATTAATGCTGGGCATGTTGATAAGAGTTTCTAGGCATGCCACCTAGACCTTACTCAGTATTTGGCCGAAGTGCGCAAGGCAGAGCTCGCATTTAAGGGGATCTCCATCCGAAGCATCCCGAGGACAGAAAACCAGCAAGCAGACGCCCTCATGAAAGCAGCAGCCAAAGGCCAAGAATTCCCTACCGGTGCGTTCTACGAAGAACAGTCTGCTCCATCGGTATCAATGCTGGAGCCCGCCGAAGTGCTCTGCGTGCAAGCGGATGACTGGTGGAGCCCTATAACGGCCATGCTACGAGACAAAGCAGGCTTGCCTAAAGGCCCTGAGCTTAGAAGGCTTCAGCATAGGGTCCACAATTACTACCTCATCGGCGACCAGTTGTATAAATCTGGCATTTGCGCGCTTTTGCTGTGATTTATCTCTATAATCGAAGGGCAAGATATACTTCGAGAAATCCACGAGGGGCTGTGCGGAAGCCATGCCTCAGGCACTTGCTGGCAAAACCCTTCGGCAAGGCCTCAATTGGCCAACCATAATGGCCGATGCTGAAGCCCTGGTTTGCACTTGCCAAGGCTGCCAATGGATGGGCAGGCGAAGCCACCTACCGCCCACTCTGCTCTAAGTCATCGCTGAAAGTTGCAAAGAGGGGGTGAATAGGCGATCTAAAAATTTCTTTCGAAAAACTATTAGTTCGAGAATTCCCAGGCCCGAAAGTTCCTAGTAGATCTAGAAGTTCCGAGGTCCAGAGATTTCTCGGAAGTTCTGGGGGTCTAGAAGTTCCAGGCATACCAGAAAATCAACAAACAGATATAAAATTTAATCTAGCTAACGATCTAAATGAAACAAGTATGAGCAATGTTATTAGCTATAACTTTTATACAGGAATATGTTCTGTAAGCTAGCTAGCAAGTAGATTAAGTAATATAAAAATATGAGCTAGCAAGAACACGAAGAACGCGATGAACGCAATAAGTTATTTCCTGGAGTTCGGATCCACTGATCCTACATCTCTATTGAGGGGCCCCAAAAGGCCAGGTCTATTTTAACCCTTTTCCTCATAAAGACTTAACTGAAGTCAAGCTTGGATTTCCACTAGTTACCTTGTCAAAGCCAAGGTAGAGATTATACAAACTTCACCGGGTATACCATAAACGCTTTGGGTGCTCACGGATCGACGCCTAGCCGTCTAGGAGATAACACATCTAAGAGTAACAAATCCGTTGAAAGATTTATAGGCTCAAATCTTTGTGCTCAAGATTTTTTAAGGAAATCAATGAACTCAACCACACAAAATCTTCCAAGAAGACGGAGCAAGAAGATTGCTAGAAGATTTGTGTTGCATTCTCAAATGGAATATCAAAGATTTGCCCAAGATCTAGCTTGGAGAGAGTTGGGGTGTGTTTTTGAATGAAGCTCAAGAGTTCTTCTAGTCAAATGGGGTGAGGGGTATTTATATCCCTCACTCAAAAAGTGACCGTTTAGAAGATATTTTGTAACTGTTTATCTGAAAGTTCCAGATCAATCCGGATGTTCTGGGGTTCAAAACCCGAATGTTTCAGATTAGTCCGGAAGTTCTGGACCTAAACATAAATCGAAACAGAACCGTATTTTTGGAAGTTCTAGGATAAGCCAGAAGTTTCAAGCCAAAAAATAATTCCATACAGAACGATAATTTCAGAAGTTCCGGGCTTAACCGAAAGTTTTGAGAATAAAAACAAGTCGATGTAGAATCACTTTTTCGGAAGTTCTGGACAGAGCCGGAAGTTCCGAGCCATTAAAAATTTAGAAACATAACCATATTTTTAGAAGTTCCAGACTGAACTGAAAGTTTCGGACATGCTAGAAAATTCTGAAATGAGTTTGAATCAATCCAAAAAGCTTTCAAAAAAGTTTTTCTTTGAGCACAAAGTTTTGAAAAATCTTTCATCGTATCCCTCTTTATAGTATGACAGTTCTAGACTCAAATTAATATGTAATTCATCATTTTGCGCATTTGAGCCTATTTTGGACTAAACAGAGCTTTTCTCTAAATTTATTTCAATTGTAACACAGTTTATCCTAAAATCTCTACATACATCTCAGCAATACGATTAGTAGCTTTTGATCAGTATTGTCATTAACACACCAAAATTAATTAAGAGTCTAGATGCATCAAGATGCACTTTCAATCTTCCCTTTTTTGGTGATTGAGGACAACATGATCAAAGAAAGTCTAGACATTGCATAAGAGATGAAATTTTGACATTATGGCTCCCTCTAAATGCATGCAACAGTTCAACAGTGACAAATATGACATTTTGCATTTAGGGCATTACAAGATCACAATTTCACAACATATCACAATATGAGCAAAATGAACTTAATTATACATTAAAACTTAAAGTATCCACATTGTTCATTATATCTATGTCATATAAAAAAGATAATATGATAAAACATCATTACAAGCTAAATAGTCCATGACACGGATTACAACTTAGAAATCAAAAGATAGATAGCTAAACAAGGACACGACGACTTGACGACTTCTTCGACATATTTCTCTCCCTTTGGCATCAAAGACACCAAAAAGAGAGAAACTACAGTATGGCTCACTCGGAGTCATCCTCGCTCAACTCATCCCCGTCCTCCTCCTCGGTGCCTTTGGAAGATGAAGATGACTGTTGAGGGGGCTACAACTGGGATCTTGAGCCCTCTTCTCCGAAGAAGTATGAGAGGGGGTCGGTGCAGTCGGCTCCTAAGGTGGGGTCGAATACCTCCTCTGGAGCAGGCAAGGGCTCCATGGGAGGATGCTCTAACTGCTGGAGAAGCAAGTTGATTGTCTAGTTCCGCCTTACATCATCCTCCCTATGCCTCTATTCCGTCACGGTAAGGTTGCGGCACATTTTGAACATAAGCGACAGCATCCTCTTTATTGGAGAGGAAGAAGGGTTGGACTGACGCTCACCCCTACGGGTAGGAGGAGGTGCTATTGAGGGCTGCCTTGGAGCTAGAGTCTTGGGCACCCGAGGAGTAAAGCCTCGATGCTCCACCTCATGGACCATCTGGAGTCGAGTGACCTGGTTGATCGTTAGCTGTATGTACGGGTATACACACAGCTCTTCCCCTGCGACACCGAGCAATTATAGATCTCACTCCACAAGAAGTGCGCCATGCTGAAAGGAGGCTGGTCCTCCCTTATGGCGCTCAGTAGGTTCCTCGCATTGGATAGCAGCGAGGTGGCATCTCTAATCTTGGGCAGAAGTGTCTTCCTAAACATGTTGTTTAGGACCTCGAAGAAAGGCTGGAGGCCCTTGGTCGATCCCGCTTGGTGTCTAGCAGGCTCATACAGATATGGAGTGTGGTCTGCCCCAAGAGTTGGTTCTTGATATAGGTGGTGATGGTTAAGATCATCAGCCCTAAGACCAAAAATGATCGCAAAATCAGGCAGAGATACCTCAAACTCATTCTCCTCTATCCCATTGAAATGTAGGGACTTCATCCTCAACTGTCTGAAAGAGGATCGAGTAGAACTGGCATATTGCTTCCTCACACTAGTCCTGCTGCACCTCTAAGATGGCATAGAGGTTCTTCGCTCGGCAAGCACGAATGACTTGATTGAAGACTGGGGAGCTCTTCTTCTTCATAGCTGCCCAATTGATGCACTTCATTTCAATCACCGGTGACCTCTTAGAGAGCATCACACTCTTATAGTAGTCTTATTAAAAACCACTATAAAAGCGATAGTCAGATATATTTCTCTCAAAGATCCTTAGATCTTCGATCCTTTCCTTACCCGTCCTAGAGGTGTGACGGATGTAGTCTACCTGGGTTCTTGGAGGGAACCTAGGACCTCTATAGGGGGCTTTCACCACCTTTCTCCTCTTTAGGGTGAGAATATCACCACTAGATGATCCAGTGGCGACACCCTTTCCCTTGCCTTGGCTGCTCGCGCTCACTCTTTGGTGAGTGGAGGACTGAATCCCGCTGGGAGGTAGCTAGATCCTAGGATGACAGCCTCTTGAAGCAGTCCTCTTGACTCTCCTCCTTGTTGATGAAGGCGACCCACCCAATGACATTTGTGGAGGTGTCGGGGAGTCACTCCCATCATCGGAGTCGTTTGTTTTCTTAGGATCATGACGGGCCTTCTTTCACCTACCATCAGTCATGATGACCACTGTAATGAGGAAAGGAATGAATTAAGAACCAGAATTCAGAATGTAGCCTATCCCGAAACTTCCGGTTAGAGCCAGAACTTCTAGGACCCAGAACTTTCGAATGGATTCAAAACTTCTGGGCTCCACAAAATCAAAATCATGTGATCTTGAAAATGTAGCTAGGATACATCTAAACTAGGTCACTAGAAGCATCTCTAGCTAGTTAGAATTGGATTTTAACAGATAACTGGAGTGGAAGAGCCAATCTAGGGTTTTGATGAAATACCTCAAAGAGAGGAAGAAATCAGTGAAATGGAGGATGGATTGGCGCTCCCGGAAGGGTCCTTGACTCCTCCTTAAGAGGACACGCGATTCCCTCGGACAGATTTGAAGTTTGGCCAGAGGAACCGAAGGTTGGAGAGTGGGGGAGACGAGTGGAGAAAAATGTGAAGTGAGAGAGGAGGGGCTCGGCCTAGGCTATTTATAAGTCTAGCCCGAAACTTCCGGAACTTCCGGATTGATCTGGAACTTTCGGACATTCTGTGTGGCCCAGAACTTCCAATTGGAGCCGAAACTTTAGAATGCACCAGAATCTTCAAAACAAGCCCCAGGTCCGAAACTTCTAGGTATAGCCCAAACTTTCAGACCCTCTAGAACTCACTACTAACATGGATTTCAAGGATTATACATGCTATGAACTTTTTGACTTAACAATAATATTTCACCACAAGCATGTTAAGTCATGCATGAACATAAATATAATATGGCAAGGCATGTAATCATAAATTCATCATGGCATTGCTCATAATCATAAATAAATCATGATATTTGCATTATAAGCATAAGTAAAACATGGCATTGCATTGGATCATGAAAGTGAAGTTTTTGCATGTTTATTTAAAATGTGGCCCAATATATAAGAAGAAAGGCATTTAATTTATTTTCCTATTTTCAACATGGGCGCTTCACTATGCAAGTTTATCAAACAATGTTTCGAGAATCAAGGATATTTAGCTCATTTCTTAACTATCAAAACTGTTGCTCATCTAGAGGCTTGGTAAATATATCGGTGAGTTATTTTTTGGTTCTCACATGGCTTAAGCTAATATCTTCCTTGATCTCATGATCTCTCAAGAAGTGGTGGCGAATGTCAATATGCTTGGTTCTTGAGTGTTGGATGGGGTTGTTGGCTATTTTGATGGGGCTCTTATTTACATAAAAAAGTGGGATTTTGGTGACATTGTGCCCAAAGTCTTTCAAGGTTTATTTCATCCAAAGGAGTTGAGCACAATAACTACCGGCTGCTACATATTTGACTTCGGTGATGGATAAAGCAGTTGAGTTCTGTTTCTTAAAAGACCATGAAACAAGGGATCTTCTAAGAAATTGGCAAGTTCTGGTGGTGTTTTTTCTATCCACTTTATAACTGGCATAATCGGAGTCTGAATAGCCAATTATATTAAAGGTTGAGCCTTTAGGATACCAAAGTCCTAGGTTTGGAGTGTGAACCAAATATCTCAAAATTTTCTTAACGGCAACCAAATAAATGTCTTTTGGTGTAGCTTAAAATCTTGCACAGATGTAAACACTAAGCATTATATCTGGTCTAGATGCACATAAATACAATAAAGAACCTATAATGGAACGGTATACCTTTTGGTTGACATCAGTTCCTTCTTAATTTAAATCAAGATGGCCATTGATTTGTATGGTGGTCTTGATGGGCTTGGCACTTTCCACGGCAAACTTCTTTAGTATATCCTTGATGTAATTTGTTTGACAAATGAAGGAGCCTTCTTTGAGTTGACTGATTTGAAATACCAAAAAAACTTCAACTTACCCATCATCGACATCTTAAACCTTTTAGTCATAATACTACTAAACTCTTCACAAAAGTCTTTATTAGTAGAACTAAAAATAATGTCATCGACATATATTTGGCAAACAAAGAAATCATTATTGAAGCGCTTAATAAAGAGAGTAGGATTAGGTTTGCCTATTTCAAAGGCTTTCTTAATAAGAAAATCACTAAGACATTCATACCATACTTTAGGAGCTTGTTTAAGCCCATAGAGCGCCTTTTGGAGCTTGAACACGTGGTTGGGGTACTTGAAATCTCCAAATCCGGGTGGTTGCTCTATATACACCAATTCGGAAATTGGTCCATTCAAGAATGCACTTTTCACATCCATTTTATATAGCTCGAAATCATGGTGAGTTGCATAGGCTAATAAAATTCAAATTGATTCTAGCCTAGCAACGGGAGCATAAGTCTTACCAAAGTCTAAACCTTTGATTTGCGTAAAGCCTTGAGCAACCAACCTCGCTTTATTCCTTGGTACCATGCCATGCTCATCTTGCTTGTTGCGGAAGACCCATTTGGTGCCGATCACATTTTGCTTTGGTCTTTCCACCAACTTCCACACTTCATTTATCTTGGAGTTGTTGAGCTCTTCATGTATGGCCATTACCTAATCCGTGTCCTCAAGAACTTCTTCTATCCTTAGAGGTTCCAAAGAAGATACAAAAGAATAACATTCATAAAAATTTGCCATACGTGATCGAGTAGTTACCCCTCTTTGTATATCTCCAAGGATATTGTCCACGGGATGATCTCTTTGAATGCTTTAGTGGACTCTTGGGTCACTACCATAGAAAAACACTTTAGTGATGGATAATAACGTACATTATTGATGGGCATGTCCTCCATCATTCTTATCGCGTCAGTTAAGCCCTGTCATTAGTGACGGTTAAACAACCGTCACTAAGAGGTCCCTCTATGTCCTCGTCACGTCCGGCATGATCCCTTTTAGTGATGGATAAACATTGTGTCACATCACTAAAGGTCAACCTATAGTGACGGTCGACACTTTTCACCCGTCACTATAGTCAACCTATAGTGACGATAGACACTTTCCACCCGTCACTATAGTCTACCTTTAGTGATAGTTCTCAGTGGCTACCCATCACTAAATAGGGTCATGCCGAACATGACGTGGACCTAGAGGGACCCTTTGGTGACGGGGAGTAACTAACACCCGTCACTATAGGGAACCTTCAGTAACGGATATTTATTTAGACCCGTCACTACTTTATGGTCATATTGTAAAAAATAATTTTTTTAGGCTGCATCCTGAATCAAAGCCAGGATTTGACAGCCAACATTGTACATACAAACAACACAGAATTTATCACAGAATGCCATCAACACAAATTATATTATAGAATCAAAGCATACATCACAAATTATAATACAAACATCACAGATTTTACTAAATGTTACAAGTCATATTACATCACAAGTTCACAACCAATAAACATTAATGCAAGCTTTTATAATAGAAAGTGTCTCCCGGTTTGAAGACATTGTCCATAAAGTATGATGCTAGCCGTGAACGGATGGCTTGTAAGTCAGTCTCGCTAAGATTACCTTTAGGTATGTTAAATTTCTGCAAATTGAGTTTTTTACGTTAGTCGATGTCTACATAAGTGAAACGTATATTCAACACAGAAACGAAGTACATGATAATATCTTACGTTGGGAGATTTAAAATCTGCTACTTTAGGGCCAACATCATATGGTGTGCGACATAAAACCAGCATTAGTTTCCAAGAGGTTGAGTGTAGCGCTATTACGGAAATACACGATTAGTTTAGACAATACATTTAATTTTGAAAAGGCAAACATTTAGAGACTTACCAGCACTGCGGTTTTATACATCAACTGTCGGCGTTCTGCTGTGTTTGATGTGCTGAGACCAACACCGAAAGCTTTGTAACGAGGTACAACAAAATTGAGTTAAGCGAGAATAGGTTAAAGGCTGAACTTGTAGTAATAAAGTGAAGAAACCTTACTCGTTGATTATACTTCTGATTACCGAATAGTCCCTCTCAGTGCGGTCGCCATTCGGTCCCAACGGTCTTGCCTAGTCAATATACCATACAATGTTCCATTTAGGGGCAAAGAGTAGTAGGACATAATGTCCATTCAAGTGGTATACGCAAATTTAAAAATTGTTCTCTTGCGGTGCAATTGGAGAGTACCTTACATACGTAGTCGACGCATGACTCCCTATCATTCACAATGGTTGCCATTGCTAATAGTTGTGGGTCAAGAAATTTGAATGATAGCTTCTTGCATTCTTACCACATTTGCCTGCAGATATAAAAGAGTAATTAATACCACATAATTACGTGTCGACTTTAATTAAAAAATTAGGTTAAGTGACTTACAATGTCTAGCATCGCAGCAAGCTGATGTCGAGAGCATCCATATTGAAAAGATCATATAGATCCTCGAAGCAAAGCAAAAAATAGTTGTCGCTGGTTCAGAAATTCTGTTGCTTATACACAACAATAACTAAAAATTTATTGTTGTTGCAGCCATAAAGGTAGAATGCATGGAGGTCCATTATGGCTTGTTTAGCCTTCCTTTGCTGATCTTGAGGGAGCAGAGCCTTGTCAGCTTGGTACTTAGGGTTTGCCTGAGTCCAGGTTGACACAACATTAGGCTTCACAATATTTTTGGACTTTCTATCGATAGTCTTCTTTGTTTTGGTCTTTGTGACTGCTGGCTTCTTGGATGGTGATACAACGGTGGCACTTTTACCATGCTCGACAGATGCAGGATGTTGAGCAGCATGTGTAGCTAGAGATTGAGCAGCAGGAGTTGAGTATCTGGAGGTTGAGAAGTAGAGGTTGAGCATGAGCCTGCCTTGCAGAAGTCTCGGCATCGACGAAAATATCTACTCGGTTCCATTGTACCCTTGCTAGATATACATCGTGTAGAGTGATGACTTCGTCATTTGGAGGAATAGGCAGTGCAATATCTTCCGCGTTGGGGTGCACAAAATCGATAGACACCACTGCACATCCCTCCCTTATTGGCACATTGTGTAGCTCATGCTTATATGGGTAAACCACACCCCTTGCCACCTTAATCTGATACCTCTCAGGCTTTAAAATAAGCTTACACGTGGTTGGTTCAGTTAGCCGGTCAACCGTGTCTTCTAAACAGCTGTAATATTGTGGCGTCACTTCTAGTCATTGCTGCTCGACCTCTCTTAATGCACAGCTACTCTTTCTGACACAAGCAGGGCTATCCAATGTAGCTTGATCTGGAAGGATGATACCTTGTAGAGCTAAGCTTCTCGCGATATCTACATATAGATCCTTCTTGATTTTCTACGAGAGCGCTTCCACATCGATTCCTCGGACCTTTTTTGCTTCTTAAACATGTCAGCATTGTCCGGGAAACCATGCTTCCAGCCATGTGAGCTAGAGATGCTCCGCACGTGACTAGGGTGCTTTGGGTTGCCGAGAGCACTTGTTAGCTTATCCTGCTCTCGCACGGCTGTGAAGGATCCTTCTGACGCTTGCACGGCCAAATCTCTGACCTTTTGAGCCACTGACGTCGCTTCGCTCGAGGTCCACGTGACTTCACCGCTCTCTATCAGTCTCCCTCGGACCCTTAGAAACGATTGTGCTCTACCGAGAAACTGTTGTCATGGATTTTCTTTGTCCTCACTGGCCATCTTGGCATCTTCAATCAACTACTTATCTTTCTTCCCCACATACCAGTTGTGCCAAGGTTGTGGGGTATTTTATTTCTAGCCCGGAGCTCTTTCTTGGTAGAGCTTTCTGTCTTGAACTCAACTGAGCTCTTCATGTAGACAAATTGGTCACAGTTCTCATTTTTTAGGTACGGGTACTTTTTAAAGGGCTCGAGGTTTTTGGTAACAAAGTTTAAGACAATGTTGCTTTTATGAAACCTCCATAGCTTGGATATCATCTTCATCGCAGTCCTTAAAGCTATCGCCTTTGTATTCTCAGGAAACTCGAAGAAATTGTTGATCTCATCATTGAAGAGTGCAGTCTTCTGCTCTCAACTGAGATCGTTGTAAGATCGAAATACACTAACCACGGTAATCAAAGAGGGGGTGAATGGTTGCAGTACCCCAAAACTGACACCAAAAACAAAATCAGAAAGCTAATTCCTGACTAATCTACAAATTTCTCGAGGAGACTGAAATTCCCTAGGGTTTCTCAAATTTTCCGAGGGCTTTCTCGAGGACCCTGGAATTTTCCCGAGGACTTTCCCAAGAGCACTCTCGAGAGAAGAAAACAACCTGACTAAGGTATGGTAAAATGAGTATAACTTTAAAACCGTAACTCGGATTGATCTGAAATTTTAACACAAAAAACTAGACTTCAATACAAAACTTTCCCAGTATATTTCACTCAAATATGAGTTACCAATCAAAAGTTATGATCCTTAAGAGATGCAGCAGCGTAAAAATAGAGCAGATCTGATCTAAAAATTAAAACCTTATTTACTCCTAAAATACGAGGAATTAACCAATGAAACTTTGCAGATCTCTTTCTCAATGTCCTAGCAAGATTTTGGATGAATCAATTTGAATTAAATCACAAGTAAAAAGTGAAATCATAGAATATACCAAAACAGTGCAAACTGATGAACATTAAGAGGAAAGAACGTGAAACCACACTCCTTGATGCTTGAAGATGAATCTTTATTGCATAAGAGTATTTACAAGGTGCAATCCAAAACATCCCTCACTAAATCATGAACAAAGCCCTAGATAGAGAGCAAAAGGCTAAACCCTAATTTTCTCTTCTTTTTCTATGATATGTTCTGCTCTTCCCTCTAGTCTTTTTATAGTCCCTCATGGCTATCACCATGAGCCATAAAAATAACAACTTTTAGAATCCAAATTCGACTAGGAATCCATATCCCTTACGAATCCAACAAATCCTATCTCCTTTCGAATTTGCCTCATTTCCATATCTGCACACATCCCACGTATGTCATATGGAAACCTCGTATCCTTTCCACATTTGTACACATCCCCGCGTACGACATATAAAACATCTCTTTCCATATAAGCACGCATCCCCACGTATGCCATATGAAAACCTCATCTTTACATGCTGCATCCTCTAGCCCAAGCGTCCCCCATGACATCCTTGACCATTCTGAGCCTCAACTCCACCCTGAAAATAGCTCTGATCCCGTAATCGACCACGACTCGCTCTCAAGCAATGCCTACACATGATCAAACTAAGAAACCCTTTTCGAGCACAAGTTCTTTCCAACTTGACTCAATCAGTCCAATCAATCATAACCAGAAACCCTTTTCTCGAGTATAAGTTATTTCCATCTTGTCTCAATCATTCCAATCAATCATAAACATTGTATATTTATTGAGTAACCAATTTTAAAGCACATGATCCAACTCAAACATTAAAAATCTGAGTGATCCAAAATCCCGAGTGCTGAAACCTCTCGGGTACTGAGGGTTGAAATTCCTCGAAGGCTATTTCTCAATGGCTGAATTTCCTCGAGAACAAAGTGTTGAGTGCCCAACAAGAGTGCTTGATAACTCGTCCAAAGTGCTCATCCACTCAAACCAATCAAAACTAATTTGATCAACACCAAACTAATTTATTCATCATAAATCAATGGTCATACACATGATCTCACAATCGTCGAACTTCCTTAGGGTCAATGGGACCCTCTCCCATGCAATAAGTCCTACAAGCGTCCTTAGTCATTGCAAGGCTACTTTATCTATTGGCAGGCCATCACTGTCGATCGCCTTGACGGTTAGCTTGTCCATCGGCCATTTTGCTTGCGTCCTTGGCTTCTTGATTGCTAGCTCGACATCATCAGTGGAGCTAGAAGACCTGGCAAAGGAATGGGTAGTCATCTAAACATTAAGAGAAGGGAGACCTTAATGTTTCATTACAAAAAATGTGCGATCATACGACACTAGATTTTGGGTACTAATAGGTAATGATAGGTCCTAAATCCCATCCAAGGATGTGCGGCCCACGTAGCTGGACCCCGTGGTCCCATACGGTTCTAGAGAGAATTTTGGTAGCATCTCTCCGCTGTTCTATCACAAAATTGACCTCTTGTTCCATATCTATCACAATTGTTGGAAGGACGTTTTTACTTGTCGAGTACAACATTTATGCCCTTTACCTGGTCATATACCTCTACACCTCTGAAATGCCTGGGAGGTCCTCCTTTCTCTACAGTGCCATCAAACTGCAGCTTCATTCTTCTGTATGGGTGTTTCATTAGAAGAAAATGTCGATGGCGCATGTATACTGTTTTCTTAGAATGGTTCAACCATATGCTCGATGTTTCCTCCAAACACTATGGGCAAGATTTACCTTTCCTTTTGCTTTGTCCAGACAAGTTACGATGAGCCGACAGGTCATTTATTATGACAAACAACATGGCATGTAGCTGAAAGTACTCCCGGATATACTCATTCCAAACCTCAACACATACGTGTCATAGAGTTTTCAGATCATCCACCAAGGGTCTGAGATACACGTCGATGTCGTTGCTAGGTTGTTTAGGACCAGAGATCAAGATCGACAATATGATATATTTACACTTCTTACAAAGCTAAGGTGAAAGGTTGTATATAGACAGTAACACTGGCCACGTGCTGTGCGCACTGCTTATGTTACCAAAGGGGTTCATGCCATCCATACTCATGGAAAATCTAATATTCTTGTAATCATTAGAAAACCATCGAAATGTGGCGTTAATTGTTCTCCACTGAGCAGAATCTGCTGGGTGTCATGTCATCGAGTCGTTCTTATGACCCTCTTTGTGCCACCTCAGTCGTTTATACTCATTGGCATTTGCAAACATCCGCTTCAGATGGGGGAATTTAGGGAAATACCATATCACCTTCCTCGGAACTTTCCTTCTCTTGCACCCATCGTCCAGTTCATCATCGTCTTTTTTATTCTTGAATCGATGTGTTTCACATGTTGGACATCTATCAAGGTCTACATACTCTCCATGAAACAGAATACAATCATTCCTATGTGCTTGTATTTTCTCTATGTCCAACTCTAGAGGATATACGATCTTCTTAGCACTGTACACGGTGGTAGGCATCTTATTCTCTTTTGGCACCGAGTCCCTCAGCAAATTCAGTAATGCTTTAAAACTCACATCGGACCATCTGTATGTCACCTTCATTTATAGTAATGTTAGGACAATGTATAAGACCGTGTGCTTCTCTTTGCAGCCAGGATAGATCGGTGTTTTTGAGTCTCGAACAAGTTTTTGGAATTGGGAAAACTCTCCTTTAGAATATGCAACTTGTTCCTCCGCATCACTCACCATCTGATCAATATTGACCACAATATCAGTATACTTATCTTTATTAATTCCTAAAATATCTTTGTCGCCCATGTAATCTGTATTACCGGCCCTACCTTTATCTTTACTAGTAATCTGATCTACTTCGTCATCGTTTTCTCCTTCTTCGCCATGCTTGTTCCATATATGATATCCCTTATTGAATCTACGTCTTATCAAATGGTCGTAGACATATTCTGAATTTGGAAATTTCTTCTCGTTCTTACAGTCATAGCATGGACACCACATTGCAGTCTTTTCATTAGCTTCCATGTCTACTCTAGCAGTACTCATAAAAGACTTCACCCCACTCAAGTATCCATTGCA
>KE371218.1:1346323-1362045 GCA_000418225.1 Zizania latifolia | reverse complement strand
CGGTTCCATTGTACCCTTGCTAGATATACATCGTGTAGAGTGATGACTTCGTCATTTGGAGGAATAGGCAGTGCAATATCTTCCGCGTTGGGGTGCACAAAATCGATAGACACCACTGCACATCCCTCCCTTATTGGCACATTGTGTAGCTCATGCTTATATGGATAAACCACACCCCTTGCCACCTTAATCTGATACCCCTCAGGCTTTAAAATAAGCTTACACGTGGTTGGTTCAGTTAGCCGGTCAACCGTGTCTTCTAAACAGCTGTAATATTGTGGCGTCACTTCTAATCGTTGCTGCTCGACCTCTCTTAATGCACAGCTACTCTTTCTGACACAAGCAGGGCTATCCAATGTAGCTTGATCTGGAAGGATGATACCTTGTAGAGCTAAGCTTCTCGCGATATCTACATATAGATCCTTCTTGATTTTCTACGAGAGCGCTTCCACATCGATTCCTCGGACCTTTTTTGCTTCTTAAACATGTCAGCATTGTCCGGGAAACCATGCTTCCAGCCATGTGAGCTAGAGATGCTCCGCACGTGACTAGGGTGCTTTGGGTTGCCGAGAGCACTTGTTAGCTCATCCTGCTCTCGCACGGCTGTGAAGGATCCTTCTAACGCTTGCACGGCCAAATCTCTGACCTTTTGAGCCACTGACGTCGCTTCGCTCGAGGTCCACGTGACTTCACCGCTCTCTGTCAGTCTCCCTCGGACCCTTAGAAACGATTGTGCTCTACCGAGAAACTGTTGTCATGGATTTTCTTTGTCCTCACTGGCCATCTTGGCATCTTCAATCAACTACTTATCTTTCTTCCCCACATACCAGTTGTGCCAAGGTTGTGGGGTATTTTATTTCTAGCCCGGAGCTCTTTCTTGGTAGAGCTTTCTGTCTTGAACTCAACTGAGCTCTTCATGTAGACAAATTGGTCACAGTTCTCATTTTTTAAGTACGGGTACTTTTTAAAGGGCTCGAGGTTTTTGGTAACAAAGTTTGAGACAATGTTGCTTTTATGAAACCTCCATAGCTTGGATATCATCTTCATCGCAGTCCTTAAAGCTATCGCCTTTGTATTCTCAGGAAACTCGAAGAAATTGTTGATCTCATCATTGAAGAGTGCAGTCTTCTGCTCTCAACTGAGATCGTTGTAAGATCGAAATACACTAACCACGGTAATCAAAGAGGGGGTGAATGGTTGCAGTACCCCAAAACTGACACCAAAAACAAAATCAGAAAGCTAATTCCTGACTAATCTACAAATTTCTCGAGGAGACTGAAATTCCCTAGGGTTTCTCAAATTTTTCGAGGGCTTTCTCGAGGACCCTGGAATTTTCCCGAGGACTTTCCCAAGAGCACTCTCGAGAGAAGAAAACAACCTGACTAAGGTATGGTAAAATGAGTATAACTTTAAAACCGTAACTCGGATTGATCTAAAATTTTAACACAAAAAACTAGACTTCAATACAAAACTTTCTCAGTATATTTCACTCAAATATGAGTTACCAATCAAAAGTTATGATCCTTAAGAGATGCAGCAGCGTAAAAATAGAGCAGATCTGATCTAAAAATTAAAACCTTATTTACTCCTAAAATACGAGGAATTAACCAATGAAACTTTACAGATCTCTTTCTCAATGTCCTAGCAAGATTTTGGATGAATCAATTTGAATTAAATCACAAGTAAAAAGTGAAATCATAGAATATACCAAAACAGTGCAAACTGATGAACATTAAGAGGAAAGAACGTGAAACCACACTCCTTGATGCTTGAAGATGAATCTTTATTGCATAAGAGTATTTACAAGGTGCAATCCAAAGCATCCCTCACTAAATCATAAACAAAGCCCTAGATAGAGAGCAAAAGGCTAAACCCTAATTTTCTCTTCTTTTTCTATGATATGTTCTGCTCTTCCCTCTAGTCTTTTTATAGTCCCTCTTGGCTATCACCATGAGCCATAAAAATAACAACTTTTAGAATCCAAATTCGACTAGGAATCCATATCCCTTACGAATCCAACAAATCCTATCTCCTTTCGAATTTGCCTCCTTTCCATATCTGCACACATCCCACGTATGTCATATGGAAACCTCGTATCCTTTCCACATTTGTACACATCCCCGCGTACGACATATAAAACATCTCTTTCCATATAAGCACGCATCCCCACGTATGCCATATGAAAACCTCATCTTCACATGCTGCATCCTCTAGCCCAAGCGTCCCCCATGACATCCTTGACCATTCTGAGCCTCAACTCCACCCTGAAAATAGCTCTGATCCCGTCATCGACCACGACTCGCTCTCAAGCAATGCCTACACATGATCAAACTAAGAAACCCTTTTCGAGCACAAGTTCTTTCCAACTTGACTCAATCAGTCCAATCAATCATAACCAGAAACCCTTTTCTCGAGTATAAGTTATTTCCATCTTGTCTCAATCATTCCAATCAATCATAAACATTGTATATTTATTGAGTAACCAATTTTAAAGCACATGATCCAACTCAAACATAAAAAATCTGAGTGATCCAAAATCCCGAGTGCTGAAATCTCTCGGGTACTGAGGGTTGAAATTCCTCGAAGGCTATTTCTCAATGGCTGAATTTCCTCGAGAACAAAGTGTTGAGTGCCCAACAAGAGTGCTCGATAACTCGTCCAAAGTGCTCGTCCACTCAAACCAATCAAAACCAATTTGATCAACACCAAACTAATTTATTCATCATAAATCAATGGTCATACACATGATCTCACAATCATCGAACTTCCTTAGGGTCAATGGGACCCTCTCCCATGCAATAAGTCCTACAAGCGTCCTTAGTCATTACAAGGCTACTTTATCTGTTGGCAGGCCATCACTGTCGACCGCCTTGACGGTTAGCTTGTCCATCGGCCATTTTGCTTGCGTCCTTGGCTTCTTGATTGCTAGCTCGACATCATCAGTGGAGCTAGAAGACCTGGCAAAGGAATGGGTAGTCATCTAAACATTAAGAGAAGGGAGACCTTAATGTTTCATTACAAAAAATGTGCGATCATACAACACTAGATTTTGGGTACTAATAGGTAATGATAGGTCCTAAATCCCATCCAAGGATGTGCGGCCCACGTAGCTGGACCCCGTGGTCCCACACGGTTCTAGAGAGAATTTTGGTAGCATCTCCCCGCTGTTCTATCACAAAATTGACCTCTTGTTCCATATTCTATCACAATTGTTGGAAGGACGTTTTTACTTGTCGAGTACAACATTTATGCCCTTTACCTGGTCATATACCTCTACACCTCTGAAATGCCTGGGAGGTCCTCCTTTCTCTACAGTGCCATCAAACTGCAGCTTCATTCTTCTGTATGGGTGTTTCATTAGAAGAAAATGTCGATGGCGCATGTATACTGTTTTCTTAGAATGGTTCAACCATATGCTCGATGTTTCCTCCAAACACTATGGGCAAGATTTACCTTTCCTTTTGCTTTGTCCAGACAAGTTACGATGAGCCGACAGGTCATTTATTATGACAAACAACATGGCATGTAGCTGAAAGTACTCCCGGATATACTCATTCCAAACCTCAACACATACGTGTCATAGAGTTTTCAGATCATCCACCAAGGGTCTGAGATACACGTCGATGTCATTGCTAGGTTGTTTAGGACCAGAGATCAAGATCGACAATATGATATATTTATGCTTCTTACAAAGCTAAGGTGAAAGGTTGTATATAGACAGTAACACTGGCCACGTGCTGTGCGCACTGCTTATGTTACCAAAGGGGTTCATGCCATCCATACTCATGGAAAATCTAATATTCTTGTAATCATTAGAAAACCATCGAAATGTGGCGTTAATTGTTCTCCACTGAGCAGAATCTGCTGGGTGTCATGTCATCGAGTCGTTCTTATGACCCTCTTTGTGCCACCTCAGTCGTTTATACTCATTGGCATTTGCAAACATCCGCTTCAGATGGGGGAATTTAGGGAAATACCATATCACCTTCCTCGGAACTTTCCTTCTCTTGCACCCATCGTCCAGTTCATCATCGTCTTTTTTATTCTTGAATCGATGTGTTTCACATGTTGGACATCTATCAAGGTCTACATACTCTCCATGAAACAGAATACAATCATTCCTATGTGCTTGTATTTTCTCTATGTCCAACTCTAGAGGATATACGATCTTCTTAGCACTGTACACGGTGGTAGGCATCTTATTCTCTTTTGGCACCGAGTCCCTCAGCAAATTCAGTAATGCTTTAAAACTCACATCGGACCATCTGTATGTCACCTTCATTTATAGTAATGTTAGGACAATGTATAAGACCGTGTGCTTCTCTTTGCAGCCAGGATAGATCGGTGTTTTTGAGTCTCGAACAAGTTTTTGGAATTGGGAAAACTCTCCTTTAGAATATGCAACTTGTTCCTCCGCATCACTCACCATCTGATCAATATTGACCACAATATCAGTATACTTATCTTTATTAATTCCTAAAATATCTTTGTCACCCATGTAATCTGTATTACCGGCCTTACCTTTATCTTTACTAGTAATCTGATCTACTTCGGCATCGTTTTCTCCTTCTTCGCCATGCTTGTTCCATATATGATATCCCTTATTGAATCTACGTCTTACCAAATGGTCGTAGACATATTCTGAATTTGGAAATTTCTTCTCGTTCTTACAGTCATAGCATGGACACCACATTGCAGTCTTTTCATTAGCTTCCATGTCTACTCTAGCAGTACTCATAAAAGACTTCACCCTACTCAAGTATCCATTGCAAGTATGGTAATCAAGATACATCTAGCTCCTTGTTGTTGCCATCTACAAAATTATCAAAAAACAACCATCATATATATCCAAGTTTATGACTTGTGGTAATTAAAGCATGCTTTGGGTACTAATAGGTAAGGATAGATCCTAAATCTCATCTGGGGATGTGTGGCCCGCGTAGTTAGACCCCATGGTCCCGTACGGTTCCAGAGAAAATTTCGGCCATATCTCCCTGTTGTTCTCCAAATACATGTCTCGACTTGGGGTCGAGAGGGTTGTGTATCCGGAGAACAACAAAGAGACACCATCAAAACTCTCTCTAGAACCGTACGAGACCACGTGGTCTAGCTACGTGAGCCACACATCCCCGGACTATCCAAAGTAAGTGGATAATTTAGGAGCGTCTTCCTATAAATATGACCAGTTATCTGGTCATATTTATAATCCAACACTCCCGAACAGGAGACGACGTAATCGGTTGCGCGACTCTAATAATTATAAATATAAAAAATTATAACAAAATTAATTCATAACTGGCAAATTAAAGATCCATTAGTTGTTAATTCACTAATTATTTCACTTTGTTCAACATATATATATCACAAAAATACGATGGTGTATTAATATTGGAGAAAAAATATACCTTCGGCCGGACGTTGGAGCTAGCGGCGGTGCGGGGTGGTGCACCAGAGCACATAATAGTGCGGGTGGCCATCCCAGGCATGCACGTGCTGTAGTGGTCGGCCGACCGATGGCTAGGGACTTAACTGCGGCCGATCGGCAGTTATGGGACAAGGTGAAGTCGGCGGTGGGTGGGAGCAATAAGTGTGGAGCTCGATGAACCTGAGGTCCTTAAATAATTATCATCAGTGATGGTTATCCCTAAAAAGACGTCACTGACAGTGGCCTTAGGGTTGTGGGCTCTTTAGTAACGCGGATAAAATAACACGCGTAACTAAAGGTCACACCCTATAGTGACGGGTGGTACTGAGACCCGTCACTAATAGAGGTGTCCCTCTTTAGTTGTCCCTCTTTAGTAACGGGTCTCAATATAACCCATCACTATAGGGTGTGGCCTTTAGTGATGGGTCATACCGTGACCCATCACTAATGGGGATGCCCCATCTTTAGTGACGGGCTACATTATGACCTATCACTAATAATACAGCATTACTGACGCGAGTAAAATAGTTCGTCAGTATAAATGTATTACTGACGCGCGTCATTGATCCATCAGTAAAGCTCTATTACTAAAGACTATTTCTATGGTAGTGGGAGTTGTGTGGGTTGTTGAACAACCTCTTTTTGGATTTCTTGATCTTTATCCAACACCTTTTGCTCTTGAGTCTTTTGGGTTTGACTTTCTTCAACTTGAGGTTCTTGTTGATCCGTAGACTCTTATTCTCTTGGCCTTATGTTTCCAATTTGCATATTCTTGATTGCTTCACATGGAGGTTCTTCTTCGACTACAACAATTGGATCAAATTGCTCTACTTGAGAGTCATTAGTTTCATCAAATATCACATCCCTAGTGACTTCAACAATACCCGAGGTTTTGTTGAATACACGGTAGGCATACGTATTTGCCTCGTAATCGACCAAGAACCCTTCATCTACCTTAGAGGTAAACCTAGAACTTCTTGGCCCCTTACACAAAATAAAGCACTTACTCCCCAAAACTCTAAAGTATGAAACGTTGGGTTTGTTACTAATTAAGAGTTCATATGTTATCTTCTTGAGTATCTTGTGGAGGTAGAGATGGTTGATTGCATGGTATGCGGTGTTGATTGCTTCAGCCTAAAAGATGTCCAAAGTCTTGTACTCATCAAGCATTGTCCTTGCTGCCTCTACCAAAGTGCGATTCTTCCGTTCCACCACTTTATTTTGAGGTGGATTATATGGAGCGGAAAACTCATGCTTGTTGCCTTCTCCATCAAAAAAGTCTTCAATATGAGTGTCTTTGAATTTACTCCCATTATCACTTCGTACTTTCTTGAACTTGACTTTATATTCATTTTGGGCTCTTCTTGCAAAATTGTTGAAGACATCTTGTGTTTTGCTTTTGTCATACAAAAAGAATACCCAAGTGAAACGAGAATAATCATCAATAATTATAAAACCGTATTTGTTACTGCCAATACTAAACTAGACCACAGGTCCAAATAGATCCATGTGTAGGAGCTTAAGTGGCCTTCTAATTGTCGTGATGTTCTTTACGGTGTGTGGCGCTTCAACTTGCTTTTTGGCTTGACAAGCGTTACACAACCTATCTTTTTTAAATAGAACATTTGTTAGTCCTAGGATATGGTCCCCTTTGAGAAGTTTTAATAAGTTCCTCATACCAACATGAGTTAGTTGGCGATGCCATAACTAACCCATGCTAGACTTAGCCACTAGACAAGTTTTAGGTTCAACCTTATCTAGTATAAAGTTAACTAGATAAAACTTTCCCTTCAACCGACTCGTGAATGCCATGGAATTGTCACTTCTTCTCAAAATGGTCACACACTCATTAGAAAAGAGACAATTATACCCTATCTCACACAATTATGAAATGGAAAACAAATTGTAACTCAAAGACTCAACTAATAGTACATTTGAAATTGAGAAATCATTTGAGATAACAATTTTACCTACACCCATTACCTCTCCTTTTCCATTGTCACCAAACACAATGGTTTCGTGTTGATTTTGGTTTGGCTCAAAGGAGATGAACATAATTTTCTCTCCGGTCATATGATTGGTGCAACCACTATTCATCACTCAACTTGATCCACCAGAGCAATATTCTTACAAAAGAAATAGGTATTTGTTTTAGGTACCCAAACCTTCTCGGGTCCTTCAACGTTAGTCACAAGCACTTTAGAAATCCATAAACATCTTAATGGTTTTTTATCTTTATTTTCTACAAATTGAGCAACCACTTTACCATGGTGTTTCCTCCTAATCAAATATGAGGCATAGAAAGTAGCTTGTGAGGCATAAGGCTTATTCTTCATTTTCTTTGGAGCTTGGCCTTCTCTCACAAACTCAATTACCTCTTTACCCTTGTTCTTTTTTCTAGGAGTGAGCTTGGTTTCATTTAGGTGAAAGCCAAGCCCACGCTTCTCGACGTTGCTTTGGTCATTGATGGTCTTGAATAGAGCATCCTTTGACTTATATATAGGCTTTCATGTACCCATAACTTACCAAGATGTTAAGCCTTTTATTTTCTTTCTTAAGGACCTCTATTTCCTTCATGTTAGTCTCATAAGCAATGATATCAATATTATAATATTTAGAACAACCATTACTTGTGAAAGCAATAGAATGAGTAGAGTTGAGTTAGAACATTAGAGACTCAATCCTCTCTTCAAGGCTCTTATTGGATTCATCTAGAATCATAAGCTCACTATTGAGAGTTTTGAGGGTTTCCTCTAAGTCTTCATTAGCTTCCTTGACTAAACTATTAAGATTAGTCAATTTATCTACCCTTTTCTTTTCTTTTTTAAGAACTAGCAAAGCTTCTTGTTTTTCAAGAGTTGCTTCTTGTGACTCTATTGTTTTCATAAGTTATTTGAATTTAGTTCTAGCTTGTTTACTTATGGTTTTAAGCATTATTTTATTAGCTTTAGATTCATTATCATTAGCATCATCTTTATCTAGAGCTTTAGCCATAAGTAATATATTCTTGCTTTTAGCCATGAAGCACTTGGGTTGGTGATGGTGATAGTAGCGACTCCTTTCTTATAAGAATCAGACTCGATTTTGACTCGGACTCGGAATTAGAATCATATTCTTCACCAATGTAAGCATTGCCACTCCTCTTTCCTTTCTTGTACTTGTGTCTTTCTTTGCTATCTTCATCTTTCTTCTTCTTAGGGCAATCGGCTATGAAGTGGCCAAGATCGCCACACTCATAGCAACCCTTCTTGGATTACCTCTTCTTTGATTTTTCATACCTCTTCTTGTACTTGTTGAATTCATATTTTCTCATGAATTTTTTGTACTTCTTGACAAATAGGACAAGTTCTTTATCATCGCTCTCGTCGCTTGATTCTTCCTTCTTCTTGGCCTTTAGTGCCACATCCTTGCCCTTATTGCTATGATGCTTGATAAGGTCTTTGACTTCCTTGGCTTCTTCTCTCATAAGCTCATGTGCTATGATTTTTTCTAGCACATCACTTAGAGTGATCTTCTTGAAGTCCTTGCGCTCTCGAATCAAGGTGACCAAGGTAGGGTTCCTTAGCGCTATTGCACGGAGCAATCTCTTGACCACCACATGATCGGTCATGTCTTCGCTTCCAAGTTCCTTGATCTTGATGACCAAGATCATAGGGCGGTCATATATTTCTTGGGGAGTCTCGTCATCTTTCATGACAAATCTATCAAGCTTCTCTCTTAGACTCCCTCACGGTTGATGTACCTTCATAGGCAACTTACGAAGTTTCCTATATTTCTTTGGCTTCTTCAATGCCATCAACCTTGTTGAATTCTTTGGAGCTCAATGCGGAAAGTATGACACTAGCCACTTGAGCATTGTGATGTATGGCTTGCTCTTCGTGAGTAGTCAAGTCCTTTGCTTCCGAGAGAGTATCTTTTATATCTATACCTGTGCACACAATCTTCTAAATATTTAGATGCATGGAAATAAGATATAATTTTATTTTATGTCTCCATGCCGCATAGTGTGTACCATCAAAGTAAGGTGCACGACCGGTTAGCACGGAGAAATAATTATTACCAGGATTAAGCTTAGAGTAATCAAAAGAATATGTGGCTCCTTTTCTTGTATTTTCACTATTCTTCAGGGAAGCGATCGAGGGTGACCTCGATCCAGATCCGCCCACATCCCTCAAGGGTGGATTTTCGCCTGACATCTTTTCTCTTCAAGTAGTTAAGCCTTTGAGAAGAGTAGGTCTCTGATACCAATTAAAAGTTGCCTAGAGGGGGTGAATAGACGATCTAAAAATTTCTTACGAAAAACTGTTAGTTCGAGAATTCCCAGGGCTAGAAGTTCCGAGTGGATCTGGAAGTTCCGAGGTCCGGAGGTTTCTCGGAAGTTCTGGGGGTTCGAAAATTCCGTGTTGATTTGGAAGTTCCGGGCATACCAAAAAATTAACAAACAAATATGAAATTTAATATAGCTAACAATCTAAATAAATACAAATATGAGCAATATTGTTAGCTATAACTTTTACATAGGAATATGTTTTACAAGCTAGCTAGCAAGTAGATCAAGCAAAATGAAAATGTGAGGTAGCAAGAACACGAAGAACACGATGAACACAATAAATTATTTCCTAGAGTTCGGATCCACCAATCCTACGGCTCCGTTGAGGGGCCCCAAAAATCTAGGTCTCTTTTAACCCTTTTCTCACCAAGCCTTAACCAAAGTCAATCTTGGATTTGCACTAGTTACCTTGTCAAAGCCAAGGCAGAGCTTGTACAAACATCACCGGGCACACCATAAACGCTTTGGGTGCTCACGGATCGACGCCTAGCCATCTAGGAGGTAGCACCTCCAAGAGTAACAAATCCGTTAAAAGATTTGTAGGCTCAAATCTTTGTGCTCAAGATTTTTTAAGAAAATCAAAGAACTCAACCACACAAAATCTTCCAAGAAGATGGAGCAAGAAGATTGCTAGAAGATTTGTGTTGCACTCTCAAATGGAATCTCAAAGATTTACTCAAGATCTAGCTTGAAAAGAGTTGGGGTGTTTTGAATGAAGCTCAAGAGTTCTTCTGGTCAAATGGGGTGAGAGGGTATTTATACCCCTCACTCAAAAAGTGACTGTTTGGAAGATATTTTACAACTGTTCATCCGGAAGTTCTGGATCAATCCGGATGTTTCGGGGTTCAATACCTAGATGTTCCAAATCAGTCCAGAAGTTCCGGACTTAAAAATAAATCCAACAGAACCGCATTTTTGGAAGTTCTGGGCTCAGTCGAATGTTTCGGCCCAAAAAATAATTCCATACAGAACGATAATTTTGGAAGATCCGGGCATAACCGGAAGTTCAGGAATAAAAACAAGTCGATACAGAACCACATTTTTAGAAGTTCCGGGCCATTAAAAACTCAGAAACAGAACCATATTTTTGGAAGTTCTGGACTAAACAGGAAGTTCCGGGCTGCTGGAAAATTTTGAAATAAGTTTGAATCAATCCAAAAAGCTCTAAAAAAAGTTTTCTTTTGAGCACAAAGTTTTGAAACAACTTTCAATGTACCCCTCTTTATAGTACGGTGGTCCTAGACTCAAATTAATATGTAATTTATCATTTTGCGCCTTTGAACCTATTTTGGACTAAACAGAGCTTTTCTCTAAATTTGTTTCAATTGTAACTTCATTTTTCCTTAAATCTCCGCATACATCTCAGCAATACAATTAGTAGCTTTTGATCACTATTATCATTAATACACCAAAATTAATTAGGGGTCTAGATGCATCAAGATGCACTTTCAATCGCCTAGGTGTGTCCCCTTGCCCGGTGGGGTATGGATTTAATTGGAGTATTTCCTCGAGCACAAGGAAATTTAAAGTTCGTAGTGGTAGCAGTGGAGTGTTTTTCGAAGTGGGTCGAAGCTAAAGCTTTAACAGCAATAACTTCAAGAAATATCCAGAAGTTCTTTTGGCAAAATATAATTTGCTGCTTCGGCATACTCAGGCAGCTGACGATCAATAACGGCACTCAGTTTGATGCAGAGCCATTTAAAGAATTCTGCGAAGGCCTCGGAATCGAGTTATGCTTCGGAGTGGCTTCAACGTTTTCAGGTGAAGCCATAGCTAGAGCCTTCGAAGGCTTTAGGCGAAGTTCATGTCATCCTCGTCCTGTTAGGGTAAAAGTATTTTCCCCCAACAGGGTCATTTAGGAATATTGTTGCAACATGATTTTTTCCAAAATACCTACATTTAATTTTAGGAAACTGGATAGAAGTACTGTTGAAGATGCTCTTAGGGTGGATGGCATATGTTTGGTTCGTGGATGAGTTAGATAGGATTAGGGATGAAACATATCAAATATAGATGATTATTAATGATATTATTTTCGTTTTCATATTTTTTTTATTTGGATTTAGATACAGATATGAAAATAAATACTATCAGATACAAATATAGAGTGAATACGGATCAGAATGAATACGGTCACAGATATTTATTGGAACAAAGTGAAAGCAGAGATGGGCATATATACATAACTATATAGTCAACAAATACTAAATCAAGCAAAGAATTAGGCATGTTGTGACTACAATAAACACAACACATGAGTCACAACTCATAACGGGTATATATTAATAGTGAACATACTACAATTTTGAGCTCACAACACACAAGTCAAAGTCACAACGGATATAGAGTAATAGTCAACATAACACAATTTAGTGTTCACATCACATAAATCACCATGAATATAGTGATGGTAATATGCCCTAGAGACAAGTTCTGGAGGAACCGAAAGTTTTGGTTGGACCGGAACTTCCGGGCCCGCCCTGGTGGCAAGTTTTGGAGGAATCATAAGTTCCGGTTGGACCAGAACTTTTGGGCCTGCTCTAGAGGCAAATTCTGGACGAACCGGAAGTTTCGGGCTAAAATAAATTCTGATTGAACCGGAAGTTCTGGGTTCGGAAGTTTAGGTTAGACCGGAACTTCTGGATCGAAATAAATTCGATACAGAATGTTATTTTTGGAAGTTCCGGGCCTTGGCCGGAACTTGTGGGCCAAACGTGTAGATTAGATCTGGTGGGCTTTAATGTTGATTAAAGGCCCATCAATGGGGTATATATAAGGAGAGGAGAGGCTAGGGCACAAAAAAGCGGTTGGCCTCCCTAAACCCTAGCGGACCTCCCCTAACCCTAGCCGCCACCTCTCCCCTGGCCGCATCTCCCCTAGTCTCACGCGCGGTACTAGCATACCGACGTGAGGTGATCCCATCCCTGTACGTGTGGATACCCTAGAGGCGCCGCTGCGACTGTGGCGCTAATCATCTCAGCGTGAAGGTTACGGGGCTGCATCATCTTCATCGCCAATGATTGGACGGAGCTAGGCGGAGTTGATCAAGGACGCAGTTCTCCAACTCTTCTTCCGCTTCCCTAGCACGTCTACATCTAGAGGTAACGATCCCCAACAGTGGTATCAGAGCTTACGTGCGTAGTGTTCAATCTAGATCATATACATATAGGTGATATGTGGTGGAAATAGATTAGATCTATTGTTCTTGCATCAGATTTTTGGAAGTTCTTGGCTCCAGCCGAAACATCCAGGCCAAAATAATTTTCGTATAGAAGGTTATTTTTGGAAGTTCCGGGTTTGACCCAGAAGTTCTGGGCCAAAATAAATTCGATACAGAAGGTTGATTTCAGAAGTTCCGGGCTTAGGCCAAAAGTTTTGGGCCTTGAGCCGGAAGTTCCGGATCCACTTTTCATACACGCATAGATTCGACGCTTAACTCGTTTTTGCAGAGAATGTTGAGACTGGTATGGCCTTATGATGCATATCATGCATGTATGTAATTATCATGGCCTGCGTGTCATGGTTAATTGTAGCCCAAGATTGTTCCGTCATTGTATAATGACTTGAGTGTCGACATGTGATGCTTCTCCTCATGAAATTTGTATAGTGCTATTAGATGCAATAAACTGATACAAGATCATAGCGGCTTGAAGTGTGATGACCCGAAGGACAGGAACCATGGAGATGGAGATCACCATATGAGAAGGACCATGCTATGTCATAGTTAATGTGAATGCCTGTGATGTTTACTTATGTTCTTGTCATACTATTCTTTCATGTTTTATATGCGGTAAACATCATTACCATGTTAGAATAGTTTCACTCAGAAAATTAAGAGTCTTTGATGCCCTTTCCAATAGCTGCACCTACAAAGGTTTTAATCTTTGTATGGTAGATCTGCCAAAGTAGAGTGCTATCTTTTATCTTAAGCAGTAGGGTGGATGTCAGACATCCACAAGCATAATATTGGTTTGTTTAATAAAGCTGTCAAAACGGTTTTGGGCTTTGGGACATGGTGTTGAGCGCTGGAGCATTTGATGCCACCCAACAAACAAGAGTCACGTAGGGATGTGATTAGCAAGTGATTGCTTACCTATGTCACTAATTTTCTAGCAGTCACTACGGGAAAACACAAAATCGCCGAGTGTAAAATTCTTCGCTGAGTGTATTATTTTGGACACTTAGTGAAGACTGGTTTACCAAGTGTTTTTGAAAAAATACTCAGCAAACAATTACACTCGGTGAAAAAAGGGTTTGCCGAGTGCCTAATGAGAATGCACTCGGCAAACCCTATCATGCTCGACAAAAAACGAAAAAAATGGTGCTAACGGCCGTCACGACGGCGTGTTTGCGCGGGCGAAGAAATTTTTTTTAGTGTTTGCCGAGTATTTTTCAAAAACACTAAAACACTCGGCAAACCCAAAAGAGTCTTTATTTTGTGTGAAACTTTGTTTCGAGCCTATGTGATATTTGATATTTGTTTTTAGCTTGAAATTTTTTCAACACTCAAACTACAACATATATTATCCCATGTAAAAATTTCGCATTTTTTTAGTTTATTTTGCTATTTTTAATTCATTAAGTATGTTTCTAGGATTTAAATTGAAATAGGTAAAATTTGAACTACAAGTGCCTAAAATAATGAACCAAAAATTATAGAAAAATCATATCCACATTTCGTAGTCTATTTTGAGTTCTTATGCACTAAATTGAAAGAAATTTTGAAAAAGCTAGGTTGCGATACTCAATCGGCAACGTGGAGCTTAATAGTTTTTTAATTCTAAAAAAATCAAATAAAGTCTAAAAAACATGAGACTTATCATGATGTTATAATATGATACGTAGATACTATGATAAAATTTTAAAAATGTTTCGAGAAAGTTATCATGTATGATGTTAAGAAACTGGAGATTATCCGAGGAGGAGATAGGTTTCAGTGAAGGAATGTGTTAGGTTTGAAAGTAACTCGATGGTTAGTTCTTTGTTTATACTTGAAATTTTTTCTACAACCAAAATACAACATAACTTATCTCATGCAAAAAGTTGGTATTTTTCTGAGTCAGTTTACTATTTTTAATTCATTAAGTGTGTTTCCACCATATAAATTGAAATAGGTCAAATTTGAACTGCAAGTGCATGAAAAAATAAACCAAAATTTATAGAAAATTCATATTCATATTTTTGAGTCTATTTTTAGTTCTTATATCCTAAATTGAAAGAAATTTTGAAAAATCTAAGTTGTGACACTCGATCAGAAAAGTGTAGCTTAATGGTTTTTTAATTCTAAAAAAACAAATGAAATCTAAAAAACACGAAACTTATCATGGTGTTATGATATGATACGTAGATGTTGTGATAAAAATTTAAAAATGTTTCAAGAAAGTTTTCATGTAGGATGTTAAGAAACCGGAGATTCTCAAAAGAGGAATTAAGGTTGAGAGAATGAATGGGTTATGTTTGAAAGCAAATTTATGGTTAAATCTTTGTTTGAACTTAAAACTTTTTCTATAATCGAAACACAGTACATATTATTCCATGAAAAAAATTGGCATTTTTCTAGCTAAGTTATCCATTTTTAATTTATTAATTGTATTTCTAGGATTTAAATTAAAACATATCAAATTTGAACTGCAAGTGCATGAAATATTGAACTAAATTGTCGGAAAAAATCATATTCATTTTTTGAGTATATTTTTACTCCTTACCCACTATTGTTTCACAAATTTTGTCAAGGAAAAGAATGAAAAACAAAATTGACAAAATTTTAAAAAATGAAAACAAGGTTTGCCGAGTACCAAATTTGAGACACTGTTTGCCGAGTGTCTAAAATTTGGCACTCGGCAAAACTTTTTTTCGCAGCTGGCGCTAAATTTCTGAAATTTTTGAGTTCGGCACAACCTTTTGAATTCAGCGCCAAAATTTTCACCCCTCCCTTTAAATTCCCCCTCCCTCCCTATCATCCCCTCC
>KE371218.1:1324048-1339927 GCA_000418225.1 Zizania latifolia | reverse complement strand
ATCTGGTGGGCTTTAATATTGATTAAAGACCCATCAGTGGGCTATATATAAGGAGAGGAGAGGCTAGGGTGCAAAAAAGCGGTTGGACCTCCCCTAACCCTAGCTGCCACCTCTCCCCTAGCCGCACCTGCTGTGGCCGCATCTCCCCTAGTCTCACCCGTGGTATTAGCATACTGGAGTGAGGTGATCCCATCCCTGTACGTGTGGATACCATAGAGGCGCCACTGCGACTGTGGCGCTAATCATCTTGGCGTGAAGGTTATAGGGCTGCATCGTCTTCGTCGCCGACGATTGGACGGAGCTGGGCGGAGTTGATCAAGGACGCGCTTCTCCAACTCTTCTTTCACTGCCCTAGCGCGTCTGCATCTAGAGGTAACGATCCATGATCCCATTACTCGCATGGTTCCTGGGTTGAACACGGTAGAGAAAAGTTTTATTTCCTGCTAGCGTAGCTTACCCGTTCCCCAACATATAGAGTAATAGTACACATACTTTCTAAATAACGATATGCAAGAAAATAAAAATTGATGAGAACTCTATTCCATAGACATCATATCTTAATCCAAACCATCCATAACACCCTCTAGTCTCTCATCATGGCCTCCATCCATGTTCTTGTATTGTAGATTTAAATACATGAGTTATTAATGAAAGTATAAAATTAAGAAAAATAAATGTATAATTAGGAAAAGGACAGCAAACCATTGTCATTGATGGAGCAAAAGATCGCTCAAGCTCTCTAAATCCATGTCAGCGATGATAGACCCAACAATATTTCTACTTGCAAATTTTGACATAAGACTAATTATGCTTGCAAAGTAAAAAATGATATTCTAAATTAATAAATACTTACTCTTCTTAAGGGTTGTATTCCAATATTTAGTGCAAATAAAAGCTTTCATAACTTCAGGATCTAAATGACCGTGGAATGGATCAACAGCTCGTCCACCAACAGTGAATGATGACTTTGAAGCTATGGTTGACACTTAAATAGATAACATATCATGAGCAAGTCTTGAGAGAATAGGAAGGTCAACTTGTGTGTGCTTCTACCAAGTCAGAATATCAAATTCTCTTTTATTTTTAAATTGCATTCCACCGTTAGTTGCTCTATGTAAATTTCTAACTCAATTTTAGTGGGTCTCTCTAGAATTTCACTACCATGCAAGTAATTGTTAAGATCTGCATCAAGACAATCAACATTCTTCCAATCCTCATTTATTGCATTTGCATGCATTGGACAATCATTCTGCATAATTGTAGTTGATGTATTCTTTGTACTTAGTAAACTAGACACATATACTTGAAACAGTTGGTTAAGAACACCTATAAATTTACACATTTATTGTTGATGTTTCTCACAAAAAATCTTCTCTGCATAATAGTGAACTAGCTTTGTCTTAAACCTAGGATGAAGAAAACAAGCTAAAAAGAGAATTTTCTCAATATTTGTCATATTTATTTCTCATTGAGAAGCCCATAGCCGATATAACTAGGTCGAGACTACTACACTTATTGAAAAATAGATTTGCTATTGGATATGCAGTGCTAGAGATTATCAAAGTTGCATCATAAAATCTCTTCAAACATATTGTTAATGATTTTGCCATAGTCTAATTACTTTCTATTAGAGCACACCACATATTTGTTTCTACGGTGAAGGAAAACTCTATCAAAAGCTGATATATAATAAATAGCTTGATAAATTCAGTAAAGTACTCATGCTCAATAATATTAAAGGGATATTAATGCATCATAATTGTCAAATAAATTTCTTCAAGCTTTCAGTCTCATCATACTTATAAGTATGGACGCTAGGAGTGTCATTGATGTTTTCATTCTTTGTGAGCTTCAAAAGTTGTTGCTCATTCTTTATTTGGTGCTTGCTAGATAGGTGATTCCAAAATACTGTTGTACCTCTCTTGCTCTCACGACAAGTATGAAACATACACTTCTTACACTTAGCTCAATACACTATAATCTCACTATCATGATCAGCTACCTTTGTTACCTCATATCTCTCACAGTGGTTCCAAACTTCAGAGTTGCACTTTTTTACTCTTTTTGTAGAAGGGATCGATTTTGACTCACTCAATGTTGGCATTTCATTCTCATGTGCTACTACTTGAATTTGCACAATTGACAAATCTACCACAATTGCTTTACATACTCTTGCATTACTGCTACTTGCCTTTGATGAATCCATCACAATTTTATTAAATAAAGACAATAATAAGTTGCATCTTACATATGTAAAGCAGTAAACATTATGTATTCAAACAGAAGTAACAATAAACAATATGTAAATGCTATTATGTTAGTATGTTACACATGACAAATAGAAGGAACAGAAAAAAAGTCCACCTAGGAACGGGAAGCTAGGAGTGGGGCCGGCGGTTTGGACGGGTGGGTCTAGGTGGCGCCAGTGGGCTAGACGGCGATCGAGGCGAGGTTGGCAGTGGCTAGATCGACGGTTAGGGTGATGCGATGTGTTGGGTCAGCATCGGGGTTGGGCGGTGACTGGATTGGTAGCGAGGGTGGGGTGCCAGCCGGGTCGATGATGAGGCTAGTCGGTGGCTAGGCGAGGCAGCTATCGAAGCGGTGGCCCCTCGTGACGGTTGCAGTGGGGGTGGTGGCAAGGGTGGCTGGAGCCTGCCATAGAATGACTGAGATGAGCTGAGGAGAGGACTTTGGAAGGAGGCGGCAAGGGATGGGAAGCAAGCAACTGAGCAAGGCACATAGAGTTAAGAAGAACCATAGTACATATCCTAAAGTATAATCGGATGGCTATAAATAACTAGGTCTAATGGGTTTGTTTTTTTATAATATGAATAGAAGTTATCTGGATTGTTCGAATTCGAATTCATATCCGTTGGATACTAGTGATGTCATATTTATTTTTATATTAAAAAATAATATGTATTCGTATTTGTATCCAAAAATATTTGTATTTTAAAAAATATATATCATATCCGTTTTTAAATATTCGGGACAGAAAATATCCGACTCATTTTCATCCCTAGATAGATGTTAGATGAGTCCATCCTTAAAAAAACTTTACTAGATAAACTCATCCGCCCTCTCGAGCCGGCACCTAGCCACCGCAAGTGCCTCCCCATCGACCGACGCCACCTCCCGCGCCACCATTGCCTCCAAACTAGCTTGCGTTGCCACCACCTTCCCATCACCAAGCATTGCCGTCGCCGCCTCCCCGCCGGCCTCTCTCTCCCTATGGAGTCATTACATCTAGCTTGCAGTCAAATAAAAACTAGATCTTATTCACCCAAAAACCGATCATCTTATTCAACAAAAACTAAATTATTCCATCCTATCACGCATGTCATTCAACCAATGCAAAAGCTACCTATAATTAACATCAGGCAGGGAGGATTACCATAGCTGATCCTATAATTTTTCACGATCTGGACGTAGCAGATTTATGATTGTACAGTTACGAGAGCCTATCCTGATCGTAAATTCGTAATGCGATTCACAGAATTATCATTTGCACTTTACTGTATACGGTACGAGTCGTCAGTCTACACTCCACCCGTGACAGCGAATCCTCAATCGTCAAAAGAAACAACGAATTTTCGTTGCGATACAGGTATAAAACGAAATGTTGCAATTTAGAACGACTTTTGTCAATACTAAATCCCCAGGGAAAAAATCAAATCTTTAAATCGCTGATTTTATGGCTTGATTATGTCACCAACGCTGCCTCGTTTAAATCGCTGGACTTTACTTGTCCAGCTCAATTGCCACCCCACTCTTCTCGCGCTACCCGCTCGCGCGATGGCATCGGCGACCACCGCCTCCGCCTCCCGCTGCCGCTGTCTCCTCCTCGTCGCGGTACTACTGCTTCTCCTCGCGGTCGAGGCCGCCGTGCCGCACAGGCACCGGCTGCCGTCCCACAACCTAGCGTCACACAACGCGTCGGAGCCGCCCACCACCTTCTTCGAGGTGGACCGCCCGATCCGGCCGCCGCGCGGCAGCCTCGGGCCCTGCTCGACGCTCCTACTCTCCCACTCCTTCGGCGCCACCTACGGCCTGCCCCCCGTCACAGCGGCGTACGCGCCGCCTGCTTGCCTCGCTGCCAGCGGCAGCGGGTCCCTTGCGCTCGCCGTGCTCGAGTGGAGCGCCGACTGCCGCGGCCGCCAGTTCGACCGCATCTTCGGCGTCTGGCTCTCCGGCGCAGAGCTCCTCCGCAGCTGCACCGCCGAGCCGCGTGCCACCGGCATCGTCTGGTCCGTGTCCCGGGACGTCACGAGGTACGCGGCCCTTCTTGCCGAGCCTGGGGAGATCGCGGTGTACCTTGGGAACCTTGTCGACAGCACATACACTGGCGTCTACCACGCCAACCTCACGCTCCACCTCTACTTCCACCCCGCGCCGCCGCCACCGCCGCAGCAGGCCGATCTGATCGTTCCCATCTCAAGAAGCTTGCCTCTGAACGATGGCCAATGGTTCGCCATCCAAAATGCCACCGATGTGCAGTCCAAGAAGCTATCCATTCCGTCGAACACCTACCGGGCGGTCCTTGAGGTGTTCGTTTCCTTCCACTCCAACGATGAATTCTGGTACACCAACCCTCCCAACGAGTACCTTGAAGCAAACAACATGTCCAGCATTCCCGGCAATGGCGCTTTCCGGGAGGTCATTGTTAGGGTCAACGATGATATCGTTGGTGCTGTTTGGCCGTTCACCATAATTTACACTGGCGGCATCAATCCGCTTCTCTGGCGGCCAATAACTGGGATTGGCTCATTCAATCTACCTACCTATGACATTGACATTACACCATTCTTGGGCAAGCTGTTGGATGGAAATGAGCATGATTTTGGGTTTGGTGTGACTAATGCGTTGGATGTATGGTATATTGATGCCAATTTACATCTGTTGTTGGATCACAAGAGTGAGAAAACAACTGGAAGCTTGATAAGCTATGATGCCCCAGCATTGGTGCTGAACGTGGACTCAGGGTTCAGTGGGCTGGATGGGCAGTTCGTTACAAGCGCAAGCCAGCATATCTCCGCCACCGGATCAGTGAAATCGTCTTATGGGGAGATCACCACAAATTTCTACCAAAGATTCAGTTATGTGAACAGCAATGTTTTTAGCCAGAACGGCACAGTGCAAGTGGTTAACCAAACCATTGATGGGAAGTCTGGTGTTTTTGCCAAGGATTCTTCAGCTGTCCTGCTCTCGGAGGAAATTCACCAGGTCTTCCCACTCCATGTTTATACTGGAACGTCAGATGAAGTGGGTGATGAGTACTCATTGATTTCATTCGTCAAATTGGGCGTCAACGAGAAGAAGACCTCAGGTGGGAAGCTGGGATTCTCATACAGCTCTCTGTGGAATGCGCAGTCGGCCCGTGGTAGTATGAAGGTGAAGAAGAATTTGGTGGTTGGTGGATTGGGGGAGACCCATGAGGTGTATAAATATATCGGTACTGATGGATGCTACTTCAGGGATGTTAGCAGCAGGAACTACACTGTGATTTTAGACCAATCTAGTGATTCTTGCACAAAGAGAAAGCCGTACAATGGGACCAAATTTTCTTCCAGGAACGATCAATCAGCAAGAAGAAAGTTGCTAGGGAAGAAACTATAGTGCTGTACATCTTGGAAGTTGTAGGGAACTGAACTGTCATGGTTCAAGGTAAGGAACTGAATTGCCTATGGTTCTTCCATTTTACTTTGTTTCTTGATCTCCTCAATAAAGATAGCTTAGTTTAGCTTATCTTTGATGTAATCAGTAAGAAACATGGAAATTTCAAATTCAGTCACCTAAAGAACAACTTCCCTTCTCGAGAGTGGAAAATTAAACAGTAGGGCTATTCAGATCAAGATTCTGGGGTGTGGTCTCTCCCTTTTCTCTTGGTATCGTTAGTGCTAAAGAAACATATATACTAATTACTCGCTGCAATTGTTTTCCAGCATACAGATCCGAATCCAGATGAAGTCAATGCACTGGCTATAGTTCTAACTTTTAAGATCTAACACTGGCTATAGTTTTAAGATCCGAATCCAGAATTCCAGATGAAGTCAAGACGCTGGCTCTAGTTTTAACAAGCTATCTTTGATCTGCATGTAGCTCTCTCTATATAATTTGATGACGGAACCAATAGGATACTAAGGTTGCACATGTTAATGCTGCATGCATACATAGGGATTCAGAAAATGCCTCGCTTGTATTTGTGTCTGATCGTATTCATGCTGCTATCTTTTTTGAAGGCAAAAAAAGATAAACCCAGTCTACATTATTATACATGTTCAAAATTATCATCTTATTTATATCCTACACAAATTGCATAAAAAGTTTACGCCCTATCATCTCCTATGGGCATTCAACTATTCAAGTACACTCAGGCATAGGAGTATAGGACTCCAGCTCCTAATCTTTCTTGGTTAAAGGTAGAGCCGAACCAAAAGCTATAGAAATTGTTTACAAACGGAGCTGCTGCTGTTGGATCTACTTCGAACGAGTTCTCACAAGTCAACTCCAGACCGATTTGATGTCAACAAGCATGCCCTCAACTACCAAAGTGGCTTTCCAGATTCACTCCACGGCTTTGCGCTCTAGGCACCGGCTCCCGGCCATGGCGTCGCCGGCCAGCATCTCCTGCCTGCTCGCCCTCTTCTTGCTACTCCGCCCCCACGCGGCGCTCGCCGTGCTGCACAGACACCGCTTCCCGTCCCTCCTCCTCGCCTCCTTCAACGCCTCGGAGCCGCCTACCACCTTCTTCGAGGTGGACCGTCCGATCCGGCCGCCGCGCGGCAGCGTCGGGCCCTGCTCCGCGCTGCTCCTCTCCCACTCCTTCGGCTACACCTACGGCCGGCCCCCTGTCACGGTCGCCTACGAACCGCCTGCCTGCCTCGCCGCCGCGCCCGGGTCCCTCGCCCTCGCGGTGCTCGAGTGGAGCGCCGACTGCCGCGGCCGCCAGTTCGACCGCATCTTCGGCGTGTGGCTCTCCGGAGTGGAGCTCCTCCGCAGCTGCACCGCAGAGCCGCGTGCCACCGGCATCATCTGGTCTGTGTCACGCGACGTCTCGAGGTACGTCGCCCTCCTCGCTGTGCCTGGGGAGATCGCAGTCTACCTCGGCAACCTCATAGACAGCACCTACACCGGCGTCTACCACGCCAACCTCACGCTCCACCTCTACTTCCACCCAGCACCGCCGCCGCAGCAACCGCAGCACGCCGATCTGATCGTGCCTATCTCAAGAAGCTTACCTTTAAACGAAGGGCAGTGGTTCGTCATCCAGAATTCCAGCGATGTGCGGTCCAAGAAGCTTGCCATTCCGCCGAACACCTACAGGGCAGTCCTTGAGGTGTTTGTCTCTTTCCACTCAAATGACGAGGACTGGTACATGCACCCGCCAAACGAATACATTGAGGCCAACAACATGTCCAGCCTCCCTGGCAATGGCGCATTTCGGGCAATCACTGTTAAGGTTGATGGCGATGTCGTTGGTGCTATTTGGCCCTTTACTGTTATCTACACTGGCGGTGTCAACCCGCTTTTATGGCGGCCTATCACCGGCATCGGCTCATTCAATCTCCCAACATATGACATTGACATCACACCTTTCCTTGGTAAGCTCCTAGATGGCAAGAAGCATGATTTCAGGTTTGGTGTAACAAATGCTTTGGATGTATGGTTCATTGATGCCAATTTGCATCTTTGGTTGGATCACAAGAGCGTGAAGACATCTGGTAGCTTGGTCAGCTACGATGCCCCTGCATTGGCACTTAAAGTGGACTCAGAATTCAGAGCTCTGGATGGGCAGTTTGTGACAAGTGCAAGCTGGCATGTCTCTGCCACTGGGTGGGTGAAATCGTCATATGGCAATGTGACGACAACTTTTTACCAGAGGTTCAGCTATGAGAACATCAATGTGTATACTAAGAATGGCACGGTGCAAGTGGTTAACCAAACAATCGATGCAAAGTCTGGTGCTTTATCAAGAAGCGGCATTGTGCTGCTCTCAGAGGAAGTTCATAGAGTATTCCCATTATATATTTTTTCTGGAACCTCAGATCAAGTGGGTGATGAGTACTCATTGGTTTCTGTTGTGAAAATAGGCTTCTATGAGAGAAGGACCTCTGACAGGAAGCTAAAGTTCTCATACAGCTCTTTGCGGAATGTACAGTCAGCACATGGCGATATGAGGGTAAAGAAGAATTTGGTAGTTGATGGATTAGGGGAGACCCATCAGATGTATAAATATGCGGATACTGATGGATGTTACTCCAGATATGTTGGTAGCAGGAATTATACTATAATTTTTGATCGCTCTGGTGATGTTTGCTCAAAGGGTCCACCACATGTTGGGCCCAAATTATCCGCCATGAAGCATACTTGAAAGATCATCTAGCAAGATGAAATTTGATGGTGAACAAAGCATGGATCAAGGATAATCTAGTGAACTTCATCTTCTTCAATGATGATTGATTAGGTTAGTTTATGCTTCTTGTAGGTAATAAAACTGGAATTTCTTTATAAATACACTTCTTAAAATCCAGTGTGCTAAGTTATTATTTCCAGTATCCAGTATATAGATGTCCAACGGGCCGCCCGGCACGGCCCGGCACGGGCCCGTTGAGGCACGGCCCGTTTACTGACGGGCCGGCCCGGCATGGTTAATAAACGGGCCGTGCCGTGCCCGTCCGTGGGCCGGACAGCAAGCCCAGGCACGGCACGGAGGGTGTTTAGCCGTGCCGGGCCGGCCCGTTAAACTAATCGGGCTGGCGGCCTGACTACAGGCGACCCAGCGCGCACTTTCCGCCCAACCGGCCATCAATTTTTCTGCCGTTCCGCGCAATTTTTCCGCCGTTTCACGCACAGCGTCGCCTCTTTTTCTGCGCACGTCTGGCAACGTCGTCTCGTTTCCGCAATTTTCGCCGCACGTCGCCTCGTTTCCGCCGTTTCCACGCACGTCTGTTGGCCGTTGGGAGATGGGAGAATACAGAACAGCTAGCTTGCAGATTGCAGCCTTTGGGCTGTGCTGGTGGGGCCCACGCGTGGAGAACTAATGCTACCAGCAGTGCATGTGCGCTGGGCCCACGTGGGGTCAGGGCGTGAGGCAATGGTGCAATGGTAGAAAGTAGTAGAAAGTGCACGTGAGTCCGCATGTATGGCTGGCTGTATATATTTGAAATTTAGATTTTGAACGAAAGTTAACGGACTAAACGGACCAAACGTTTAATCGGGCCGTGTCCGGGCCGGCTCATCGTGCCGAGGTAGCGGCCCAAGAATGGCACGGAGCTCCGTGCCGGGCTGGCCCGGGCCCGTTTAGTAACGGGCCGTGTCGTGCTTGGGCCGTGCCTAAAATCCGTGCCTCGGGCCGGCCCAACGGCTCGGGCTGTTTGGACATCTATAATCTAGTAGGTATCAATTGCATCATTATCCTTTTTTGGTTAGATGCTTTCCAGTTTCCACTACTGCTTGTTATGTTTTGCACACATTATGGTTTATGCCAATATACTACCAGTATCTTGCAAACTTTGTGCAGACACTACATTAGTTGTAGGTGTTATGGTCGGACTACAATACAGCTGTAGAAAACAGCAAGTCTCAGCAGGGCCTAGCACAGGAGATAAGGAATCCGAACCATCCATATCAGGATTAGTTCCTAATTAAGCATATCTATTAGCTTATTATCTTAGTTCCTAAATATAGGGAGCTTATTATCTTAGTTCCTAAGTATAGGGGAAGATTAGTTTGGAAAGATTAGATTCAGTTTCCTATTTGTTTTGTAATAAAACCTCTTATAAAAAGAGGGAACTAGATTGATGAAAGATCAAGGAATAAACTATCAAGGTTACTTCCTCCTCACCTGAATACACACGTACTGTTCTTTTGATCTCAACCCTGGCGCCCCGACGAGTTCGTCGGCTCGCTAGCGCCTCGACGAGTTCGTCGGCTCGCTGTTCGTCCTTTCGCTGCGCACTCATACAATCTTCGTCGACTTGCGCATCGCATAATCCTGGGACAAAACAGCTTGGTATCAGAGCCACCCCTTGCTCCTGCCATGTCTTTGGGATCTGTAGAATCAGCCATTGCATCAAAGTTGGATGCCATCCTCCAATGGCTGGACAGCTAAGAAGGCTAGCTTACCACCATCAACCGCAGGCTGGAGAGTCATGACCTTCGTTTAGCACGGATGGAAAAAAAAGATGGCGGTGACAGCTTGACAGGTACAGCAGAACCAATCACGCCGTCGGATCATCAAGTGGTGCAAGGCCGGGTTCCTCGCTACTACAAGTTAGACTTTTCAGTATTTGATGGCAAGGAGGATCCATTGCCCTAGTTAAAGCGTTGTAAACAATTCTTTAGGGGGCAGAATACACCTGAAGGAGGCAAGGTATCGTTGGCCTCTTATCACATGACAGGGACGCCCAAAGGTGGTACATCCGCCTTGAAGAAGACGAAGGTACACCGTCTTGCTCATTTTTTAGAGGCGACCCACTTAAGGTTTGGTCCACCCCTACGGACTAACCCATTAGGTGAACTGACTCAATTAAACCGCACCGGAACTGTGGAAGACCACATCGATCGATTCTTGGAGTTGTTGAGCCGAGCTAGACCGCTGACACCATTACAACAGCGACAACTCTTCACAGTTGGATTGGGGGAGCCCATGAGTATTGATGTAGAATTACAGAAGCCTGCAAGCTTGGAGGAAGCGATGAGTTTAGCTCGTACATTTGAACGTCGGGCGCTGATCCTCCACGATCAGAGTATACTCGGGCCCACTCACACGACAGGAAAGGGGACTATTCCAGCTACAACCACCACACGTACCAAATCAGCACCAATTATGCTACAAACCCCGACACAAGCACCAGGATTGGTAGCAGGACTAGCCAATTCAACAAGTAACACGACAGCAGTCACTGATGCAAGCAGACGCACGCGATGGGTTAAGCGGCTCACGCCGTCACAATTGGCAGAGCAACGAAAATTGGGACTATGTTACAACTGTGATGAAAAATACACTGGTCGAGATCACGTTTGCAAGCAGCTATTCCTTATTGAATTTATGCTGGAAGATGATGATGGATCAAACGATCAGGATGGTGCTGACCCAGAAATTTCTCTCAATGCATTGATTGGCATAACAGCAAGCAAAAGCATGCAGCTAAGCGTCAAGGCAGCTGGTGTTGGATTAACTGCATTGGTTGACTCAGGGTCCACACATTGCTTCCTGTCAACTGACGCAACATCTCGTCTTGGCCTTATTGTTCAGCCCGTCTGATTAGGCATGCGTGTTGCAGTTGCAAACGGCGAGAAGCTCGACATGGGTGGCCAGGTTCAGATGCTGCCAATTGTGATTCAGGGAGAGGAATTCATCATAAACTGTTACACACTTCCCATTAGTGGCTTTGACCTTATTCTGGGAGTATCTTGGTTAGAGACCCTCGGCCCAATCACATGGGATTTTAGCCACCTCACGATGTCCTTCTGGTGCACCAATCGTCTAGTACATTGGAAGGGGGCACCGGCAAGTGGCATGGCAGCTCGGGTCATTGGCACTAGCGAACAGGACCTCTTGAGGGCACTTCTCGATGAATACGACAACTTGTTCCAGGAACCACATGGCTTACCCCCTGCCTATCCTTGTGACCACCGGATTCCTCTCAAATCAGGGGTCGACGCGGTGTTAGTATGACCGTATCGATATCCCCAGCTCCAAAAAGATGAGATTGAAAAACAATGCCATGAGATGCTTCAGCAAGGTATCATACGGAGCACCACGTCTGAATTTTCGTCACCAGTACTACTTGTCAAGAAACAAGATGGTACATGGCGTTTTTGTGTCGACTACCGCGCCCTCAACGAGCACACTATCAAAGATAAATTTCCAATCCCGGTGGTGGAAGAACTCCTAGATGAGCTTCGTGGTGCACGCTTCTTCACAAAATTGGATCTACGGTCAGGATACCACCAGGTTCGCATGCACCCAGACAATATCAAGAAAACGGCATTTTGCACACACCACGGCCACTTTGAGTTCCTGGTGATGCCTTTTGGTCTCAAACGTGCCGGCAACATTTCAGGCTTTGATGAATACAATTTTGGGTCCCTTCCTTCGCAAATTTGTGCTCATTTTCTTTGATGACATTTTGATTTACAGCCCTACTTGGTCAGCCCACCTGCAACATGTCCGCCGTGTCTTCCATGAGCTTAGGCGACACCACCTCGTGCTCAAACAACCCAAGTGTCTCTTCGGGATGCCCTCTGTCTCATACTTGGGTCACGTCATCACTGCCGCAGGTGTCGAGATAGACAAACAGAAGGTATCGGCCGTCGAGGAATGGCCAACGCCTCGGACTGTCCGGGCAGTCCCTGGTTTTCTTGGGTTAGCAGGCTATTACCGGTGTTTCGTTCGTGATTACGGTAGCATCGCTGCCCTCCTTACATGCCTCCTCAAGAAAGAAGCTTTCCATTGGTCTCCTGAGACGGATGCGGCTTTCAAATCATTAAAGCAAGCTCTTACATCTGCGCCTGTCCTACAATTGCCTGATTTCAGCAAATCCTTTGTGGTTGAGTGTGATGCTTCCGGTGTTGGCATTGGGGCTGTCTTACATCAAGGTGGGGGACTGTTGGGGGAAAATAATTTTACCCTAATAAGGGCCTTAATAACAACCTTGGCGAAGCCCCCTTCAAAGATATAGGCTGACGCCTTGGTCAGAATCAATTCGAAGCCCTTGAAAGCCGACGGCCCAGAGCCCCTGGCAAGCTGAAGCCCCCCTTCGATGAGGGAGGCTTCGGAGCTTGAAATCGCTCGGAGGTGATGTCGAAACCACAGGTCCCCCATTCCCTTCGACGCGATGTGCACTTGGGCCTTTTTACACGAGGGGTTACTAAACTACCCTATGTAAAAGTACCTGTCCACATGTAAATGTTTGTTTGAGTGTGGGGGTAAATTTCTATTTACCTGTTTGTATTTATCCCTATAAATACCTTTCCCTTTCCGGGTAGGGGGGATCAAACATTAGAAGTATTAATCAATACAACTCTGGTCTGAAGACTATTATCCTATTCAGAGGCCTCGGGCATCGTTCAAACCCTATAGCACACTACGAACCCTTCGATGTTCTCAATATTCAAACTTGTTTCGTATTTTCATATTACGGTAACAGTTGGTGCCGTCCGTGGGGATTGTAGTTATAAACTAACCTCTCTACCACTAGTCTTCGAACCATGCCTCCGAAGAAAAGTGGAGCGTGGCCGCTACTCGGAGGTCCCTTCGGGTGGCACAGACTTCGCTCTGTCCGGAGGGTTCCCCTCCTGAGATGGGTGTGCAAGATCTACCAAGCTCAAGTTTAAGGGCTGCGGAGCTCCTCGCAGACCTCTATGACGCAAATGTCCCCTCGGAGGTTGCAGGGCACGCCACTAGCCACTCAGCGTCTGACACCCTTCCAAGGACCGAGGAGCATGCCTCAGTTCCTCCTTCGGCAAACGTCTTCGTGCCCAAAGGCCCAGTTGTGACCCCCCTCGCGTCCGCTCTGCTAGGGGCAGTGGGACCTCAGCGCACGAACCCCCCGCCGTCCCCGAGGGCGCTGTAGATTGATTACGTGCGATCGCAAGACCCAGGGCCGCACTCCGAGGGAAGCGGAGCCACCGGCGATGAGCAAGCCTCCGAGCTGGCCGTGCTCAAGGCCGAAGTCATGAGGTGGTGGCAAAATGCGGCCAGCTAGGTCCGCATCCCTGAAGCCCCTGAAGACCTTCTGAGGCCATCGATCATCGTCACCGTAAGCGACCATGGCGATCAGGAGCCCCAAGAGCGGAGGCAGAACGCCTCTTTCGACGAGGGATCACCGCTGCACCTAGACTTGCAGATGGTATGCTTTCACTCGAAGTTCTGAGCTGTGAAGTTGCCCAAGTACTCCAGATACTCGGACCCTGATGAGTTCGCCCGCTCCTACGCCCTCGCTATAGAAGCTAGCGGAGGCGAAAGAGATACCATTGCGAAGTGCTTCCCTTTGGCCCTCGAAGGGATAGCCCTTCGGTGATTCTCGTCCCTGAAGCCCGGCTCCGTAAGGTCGTGGGAGCACCTGCGCAAGAAATTCACGAATAATTTCTAGGGGACCTTCGTGGCGCCTATGTCAACCGGGAACCTGTTCCATGTGAAGCAGGAACCTAGAGAGACACTGTGGCAGTATTCATAGTGCTTCGCCTTTACGAAGTCCCAAATCAAAGGCCTCTCCATGTCATTGGTGGTCGACGCCTCTTGCGAGGGGGTGACCAATCCGAGCCTCCTGGATAAGCTTCATAGGAAGCCTATATCCTCGATGGTCCAGCTCATGATGTACTTCGAGAAGTATGCTCCTCCGAAGAAGGATAGCTCTAGAGAACTGTCGCCGTCGCCCAAGTCCAAATCCCTGAAGTCAGGACCCCCGAGCCCCCCGAAGCCAGCGTACGTGGAGCACAGGCCTTCGGAGTCAAGATGAAGCCAGAAACACTTCTGTATGAAGTGCTAAATTTCTCCGAGCCAAGGGCTCCGAAGTTCCAGCAAGACCAAGGAAGAGGCCGAGGGGGCGGAGTGAGCCCACCCGTGGGGCCCTTCGTCCTGGGCCAGTCCTACTTCTGCAACATCAATGGCGAGAACCCGAACCACAATACCGACGCTTGTAAGGCTATACTAGCCTTATGTGGGGAGTACCTCGAGCAAACTGGTAGTCGAGGGACAACGGATCGAGCGCCCGAGGCCACCCGCCCAGATCAGGCCGTAGGCCGAGTCGAGGCTAACGAAGCCCCCCCTCGAGTCCCTGTGGCAAATTTAATGCCACCGCTGAAGATTGAAGATGGGCCCAGACCGTAGAAGCAGGTGGTACTACCCATCTCTGATGGTAGAGCCCTGGGGAACTTGTCCAAACATCAAAGGTGAGATTATGTTCGCGAGGTAAACCACATTGGGACCTCGGCATCAGCCTCCACGATGTCGGAGTGGGCTCATGTGCCAATCTTCTTTACAGTCGAAGACGTCATCGGGGGTAAATTCCCTCATGCAGACCCCCTCGTCATCTCCGCCGACATCGTCGACACCGAGGTGCGTCGCGTGCTCATTGACGGAGGAAGCTCGGCGGATATCATCTTTACTCATGCCTTCGATCAGCTGTGCATCTCTCGCAAGCATCTTCTTCCGGCTGCCAGGCCCTTGTAAGGCTTCACGGGGCCGCCCCTCGAAGCAATAGGCCAAATCGGCCTCGAAGTTACCTTTAGCGAAGGTACCCTTGCATAGTCAGAGGAGGTCATCTTCGACGTCGTTGATGCCCCGTACGCCTACAACGCCATCTTTAGGAGGGGTACGTTAAACCAGTTCGGTGCCATAGCGCACCACAACTACCTCTGCATGAAGCTGCCCACACAGGGAGTGCTCACCGTGCTGGGTGATCAAAGTATGGCACGAAAGGTAGAATATGGCCACGCCACTCCCTTCGAATCTTGCCAAGTGCACAATATGCAACTCTAGCCCGAAGCAGCAGGCCGACTCTCTGAGTCTGTGAAGAGGTCCACACTCAAACCCCGTCCAGACGGAGAGGTGCTGTCCAAGACACTCATCGAAGGGGGGCTCGAGTACCCCATCCAGTACGGAGGGGGCCTGACTCCGGGTGAGCTGGCTTCACTGAAGGAGACGATCCGAAGCAACCTTGACATCTTCGCTTGGTTGGACAAAGATATCTCGGGGGTCGACCAGAGCGTCATCGAGCACTCTCTGCTGGTGAACCCTAGGGTGAGGCCAGTACGCCAGGGGCTATGAAAGTTATCGACTGAGCATGCAAGTCTAGCGAAAGCTGAAGTAGAGAAACTGCTTTGGGCAGGGGTCATACGGGAAGTCAACCACACGGAGTGGCTGTCGAACCC
>KE371218.1:1250133-1276039 GCA_000418225.1 Zizania latifolia | reverse complement strand
AGCTACTCACGCAGAACCTGGAGCATGCTAACTAACTTGCCGCAAGACTCGCTCAATCTGATAACAAACTAGGCAAGCTCATGCAGTACGTGCAGAAATTAAATAACTCACTCCCTAAAATGCTGAGTACATGATTTTATTCAACATAAAATACATAAGTTAAGGCATAGAGTAACACAAGTTCAACATCATAACATAAGTTTAACACTATAATATAAGTTCAACATCATAACATAAGTTCAACATAAGCAAAGTCAAACATAACATAAGTTCATCGATAGCTAATTAATAAGAGATGATAACTAACAAGTTCATACTATTCTATAAGTAGTCCTTCTTGTTCACAAACTATACTCTCAAATTCAGGCTCATCTAGAGAAAGATTTGTAACTTCAAGAATACCAACACTATCAAATGACTCAAAGTTATCACTCCCAACATCCCATATTTGAGTTGGCCCTCATTTATAGTCCGGAGAGTTTCTTAAAAGAAGACACAAGTTGTTGTGCACATACACTAAATCTTCGGCATGTTCAACGGCAAGCTTATTTCCTTAGATGCTATGAATAAAACTATAGATACTCTAATTTCTTTCACAACAAGAAGAAGATGCTGGCTGTCCAAGTAACTTCAAAGCTAATGCTTTTAGCTTTGGAGTACGTTGTCTATAAGTACCCCACCATTGCCTTGGATTAAAATGAGCTTTATCCTCAATTGAATCAAAGTTTGGTCCACAAAGAGAGAAATCAGCAAACTGTTGCTTAAATTTTCTTAGGTCCTCCACAATAGGAAAAAAACTTTCTAAGACATTTGTTTCTCTCTTTTGAGATTTCAGCATCCTCATGTGGGACAGCATGACCATGCAATTCAGATAACCATTGTTGAGTGTAGTATTTAAACAAAGACAATGACTCAACAAACATTCAAACAAAAAAAAGACAATGACTCAACAAACAATATTTATCTTGGATTTAGTGAATGTGCCAAACAATGGAGATGAGTATTGCTTTTGAGTCATTGAGCTTGTAAAATTGAATTAACAGTGTCGAAAAATTCAGATTCTTCATCCATCCCCTTCCCTTCATGACGATAAATACGGACTTTTACCTTTTCTATCATAGAGACCCACATCTCATAGATTAAATGGAGACAAGGCTGATCAGTGTCAACTGCTCTTAACATTGAGTAGATGAGATCGATGAAATCAATGATATATTTAAATTTATTCCACCAAACATCACAAAGAATCTTTGTTCTCACAAATTTTGCTTTCTCCTCATCATCATCCTTATATGAAGTCCACTTATCACTAATGACCATTAAAATAAGTGATTCCTTAAGCACTAAAAATCTCTTTAGCATGACAATGACTGATGCAAATCTTGTATCAGCAATAGCAAGAAACTTCACCTTACTAAATTCATTAAACATTGATAATCTCATGCCATGATTCATAATGAAATTTTTTATTTGGCTAGCATCTGCTGCAACTTCACTAATCCATGCAAGATTTTCATTTTCAGCATTGTTGTTTTTTGCTGCACATATGTTTTTCAATGCTAAATTCAAGGTGTGAACAACACATGGAGTCCAAAAAATGTTCTTATACCTTTGCTCAATTATCAGACCAGCGGACTTGCAATTTGTAGCATTGTCAGTGATCACTTGGACCACATTCTTTGGTCCAACTTCTTCAATAACTGCAGCAAGCTTTTCAGCAATGTATTCTTTATTCTTCACCTCTCCCTCGGTGTTACATGCTCTCAAGAACATTGGCCCACTATCTGTAATAGCTAAAAAGTTTATAAGTGACTATCTTTGAACATCAGTCCACCCATCAGCTGCAATAGTTACTCCTTTAGAAAACCATTTAGTCTTGGTGGGGTCAAGCAACCTCCTAGCATTGACCCTCTCTTCTTGTAGATGAGTCGTTCTTAGCTTGTTGTACGATGGTGGCATATATCCTCCCAATTCATTGTTTGCAAGATAATTGAAAGAGTCTCGATAATATGGATTTCTTGCTAGGTTGAAAGGAAGGCCTACAAATACAATATTTTTAAAGGCATTAGATGCAACAATATCCTAAAAAGAAAGTAAGTTGGGAAAAAACTTAAGGATAAAACCTGCAGTGTAGAACATTCTTGCAATTAAACATTCTTGTGAGTGGCGACCAAACCCTAGCAGCAACTGCATGAACTCCAGCCTTCCCAGTGCCAGAGCCGCCGCACCGCCCCACGCTCTCCACTCCCGCTCCGTCTTCTAGGCTTCGGCCAGCGCCACGCCACCCCACGCCCTCCGGTCCCCGCTCCGCCGCCTCCGCGTGACGCCGCGACCACTCCGCTCTGCTCCACCGCCTCCACGCGACCTAGCACCCGTGCCGCATCCCGCGCCTGGCCAGCGTGCCACGCGCACCCAGCGCTCGCGCCGCCGCACGTCTAGGCCAACGCCTGCGCGGCCCCCAGAGCCCATGCCTGCTTTTTGGTTATGATATTGGTGCAACGGGCTGGAGCATCCATATCTTTGCAAGTTAGTGATACCCTATTTTGATTGCTTTGCAATTTATTGTAGTTTTGATTCACTTACAGTACTTGATTTGGAATGGCCAACCCTGTTTCTGTTATAGTTTACATACCTCTTTTGAGACCCCAAACATTGTTACACATTACAATGCTCAATGCATGACAAGTGGTCTTAGAGGATCAACTGCAATTCTGCAAACTATTTCATATGCAGTATGCAGTATCTTTGCAAGCATATACTGCTTGTGCTTATAGGAATCTAGGATTATTGTTAGAATGATAAACAGGGACCTAGCAAGTTAGCTCTAGCTAAATTTGGGAAAACATCTTATATTTTTATGAGAATATGGCTATTGACAAAGAATAGAAAGATTTCCCTTGATATAGCCATGGTGATCAGAATCAAAATAATAGGTATTCACATTTTTTTACCTATGTATTACATTTGTTCTAAAAATTGCCAAATCAAGGTGAAGTGTTGTTGATCCCTAAAAAAGGATCACTGCTGTGATCGCTGATCGGTCTCCTACACCCTCTCCCCCGCTGGCCTGCTCCCCGCTTCCTCGGACACCAGTGTTTTGAGCCCTTAGCGTAGGAAGATCCTGTTCCGCCGCTGCTGCCGTGCAGCTGCCGATGCTCCCTGTGGTTATCTGCCGTTTTTGCTGCAGGGGTCAAGGTAATCCCTCGCGTGATTGTATGGATGCTCGGGATTTCTTTCCACCTTGTTGTGCATGTTAATTGATTGAGGTTAGGAAATCTAACTGTTCCAGTGTGCCTTTAGCCATTGCAATGTCCTGTGTGTTAAGCAAATGAGGATTATATGCATGAACAATCCTCTAAATCAGAACAGTTTGTCCAGGAGAAAATGGGAGCAAGAGTTGTCTTGGTTAAATTAGCTCAGTTCGTTCTTTAACAGAAGCCTTATAATGAACACATCATATTATTGGGCATCCTGATTATGAAATCCTGAGTAAGCATTTGTATCTGAGGCAGTTAGTTAGATGCCGCTTGTTCTATGCATAAAAAAAATACAAACTTAAAGAAAAATGCAAAATCTTTCTGGAATTTGGAAATTATTGGCTGAACAATGAGAATACCTCAAAGTTTCATATGGGGTGTACTTGAACATGTCTTTACATCTGTTCAAGATATCATAGAGGTTACAAGATACTACCAATATGGCAATATCTCTCCGCAATTACATGCGGCTCAGGACTATGCATCCGTACCAATAATGTAGATCCAGTGATTGAAAAATTCCCTAACCAATGCATGACTCAGGCTTTCTTACCTGTCTTTGTTGCTCATTCAAATCAGGTACCAATTATTCAGAAGCTACGTACGTCCATCACATACTTAATATCGATTTGAGAAATTTCATTATTTTGGATGTCTGAATTCAGATATGACTTGTAAACCTAACTTGTGACATCATATAAATCGCATGTTTTACACATGGCACGACCCTGACATATAACTGTTACAGATTAATGCTTGTGTGTGACAAAAAAAAGAGAATTTAGGGGTTTGTGGTCATCCAATACATAATTCAGTAGAAAAAGTGTGAAGCCCTTTTTTCTTTTGACAATTCAAGATCAAATAGTTATTGCTTGGAAGTAACAATAGAAAAGCTCAGCTACTTGTCCTAGAAAAGAGGAAGAAATACTTCCTGAATGGTACCGTTTCAATTATTTGCATGACTTAGAACTGAACAGACTTTACTCTGACAGAGATACCTGTTATCTACTACTGCAAAATGAAATTGAACAGCTGTTCTTCTCTTATCCATATCTCTTGCATGATTATGCTAAGCTGACCGTGTCAAATCGATTTTATTGATGTGACAGGTGCAATCTGTCAAATACTTGACTTAAAAGCCTCCGAAAAGTCGCAGAAAGCTGAATGCTTTGTTCGATGTAAATAGTTCTGACAATTGTTTGTCAGGTCTGACCATGAGATTTAGCCTATGTAATAATAATATTATAATACTTAAATTTATATATATAGTCTTATTGATACATAATTAAAATGCATCAAAAAATGAAAAATAGATCTATTTGTGTCAATGCTAACTAATCTTATATTTGTTCGTCAGAAGCATGCATGTATGTGTTTTAGACATAAAAATTTATTAGAAAGAAAAATAAGTAAATTATATTGAAAATACGGTATTACTCGTAGTAATCCACGTAATGTGTTTAATGGTCAATGCATAAAAACATAAACAATAAGAACAAGAACTTTAAGAGCATGTCTTACGAAATATAGTAAGTGAGAACTTAAAGTCGTCTGCCCAAAAAAGAAAATTAAGTTGCTAATTGACTACAAGCTAACATGTAAATATGTGGCCCTTAAATGTGGGGCCCCAGGCCAGCCGCACCGCTGTCCTGCCCTAGGGCTGGCCCTATCGTTTGTGTTATTGGCAAGTGGATTTAACAAGCTTGGGAGTTGGGACTACGTTGCATTGAATATATATATATATACATATATACATACATACATACATACATACATATATATATATATACATACATACATACGGTAGCGCTAAACAGCGCTAGACGCGCTGTATAATAAGTAGCGTGAGGCCCTACGTGGCAGCGGTCGGGAGCACCGCAAGATGAGCCAAAACCACTGCAGAACTGGTTTTTTTTCACGGAAAGACGCGATGCCCGATTTAATTCAGGTTCGTGCACTGAACCTCTTGCCTTGTGAAAATCAGACCGTAAATTGATTACAAACATGTATATTTTACGTGAGATCAAAGTAGTAATACAAATACACTGAGATTAACTTTGAGAAATGTTTGTGTAATGACTGCCATTCGTATAAAAGCTCATGGGTGCAATTTGTTTACGATCATTACCCCAAGGTCATGATTTACAGATATTTTTGTTGTTTGACTGTGCAATCTTTTTATACTATATGTATATTAGGTGTAAATGTATTACAAACCTTTCCAACGTAATAATATAACAAGCACGAATGTAGTAAAATTTTTACACCATATCTCCATTGAATAAACTGTTCAATACGCCCTCCGATAGAATCATACCGTAAAACTTTTACATCGCTACTACAAATGGACAACCTTGGTGGTTGTGCATTAGAAGTAGTTTATAAAATTTACACCTTAAAAAATAAACAAAAAATAATATAACCAGATGAAAATAAACTAAAAAGAAAAAAAGTAACTAAGATCGTTTAATATATCGTTTTAAAATAATAATAATTTTACACCATTATCCAAAAAGCAACATGCAACCCCCATGCTTTACGGTGTAATAAATTTACACAGATAATATGCGACACTGGAAAACCCCGTAAATGAAAACACAACATTACATCAATTTTGAATACAACCCGAAATTAATAACACTGATGATTAATGACGTCGAAAATAAAATGATTACAACATATCAAATATGCTAAAAAAATATAAAAACATAAAAAAAAATCTTTGCCTACGTACTTCACTGTTAGAACAGTTGCTCAAAAAATATGAACATCTAAATACATAAATAGTAAATAGTTAAATACACAAATAAGAAGCATCAACAATGTCTATGTTCGTTAGAGCCGTAAATAAATTACACAACATAATATAATTACTACTAGAAGTTGGACTACAATAAGGTGTAAAACATTTACACTGTAAAAGCAAAAAGTAGGGTGCGATGGACGGGGTGAAGCAAGCTAAACAAACCGAAACCGAAGTAGGGAGGAAAATTCTATATGCGTAGATACAGATTTACATCGTCGTAATTCATTTACACCCTCGAACCAAATGTGTGAAAAACGAGACAACATGAAAACAATGTAAAAGATTTACAACGACTTTCAACCACGACTCATCTAAAAAATAGGTAAAAAAACTAAACGTAAATCATTTACACTATCGACGATCACAAAAGTGCCTGGACAAAACAAAATATCAACTTCATAATTCATTTATACTGTCGATGCAACTTATAATAATAATGAAGTAAACACACTTACATTGGGCGTAAATTATTTACACCGTAGACGCGTCATACTTACATTGTTTAAGAATAAAGTAAACACACTTACATTAGGATAAAATATTTATACCGTAAATACGTCATATAAGTTGGCTCTGGGGGTTATACTCTCTAAAAACCCACGCTCGCAAATTAAACCGAGTGGGACACCGGTTTAATCACGTTTGGATCGGTGCGACCACTACCAACTCATTGCGCTGAATAATAAAACAGCGTGCCTAGCGCTGTATAGAATATCTATACATACACATATATATATATATAGACATTTGAGTTGTTAGTGTCAAATATAATTTTCACAGCAGTCTCACTAGGGTTATGTATGAACACTTCAATTCTTGTAGGAATTAGGAAAAATTCCCAGGGGGCTGTTCATAGCTGTGGCCTTTCGCAAGCTAGCGAGCTGTGACATCTGAAGATGCTTAAGGAAAAGTGTGTTTCGCCTAAGGCTAAAACTTATTGATTACTTAATTTAACAACCAATTTCTGAAGTATAATGAAAGTCTCGTGTTCGCCATGAAAAAATATGGTTCATAGAATGCTAGAACGGGATGGATTGGAAACTACTACCTCTGTTTGAGAGTTTCAAAATATAAGTTATTCTGAACTTACTTAGATTTAGATTTATCTATAGATCAATAAATCTATACACATAGATAAATCTAGATAAGATTAAAATAACTTATATTTTAAAACGAAGATAGTAGTTAATATCTAAGGTGACTAGAGAGCTGCACTTTGTGCTTCATCTGTGCAAAGTTGCAGCCAACCAGATGTCCCATTTAGCTCACCGTCATGTATCCTGTGAGAACCTGACGTTTGTGGCAACCTAACCATGAGGACGAGCTTGGTTCGTGCATCCTGACGAATTGTTTTCAATGTCATTTCACAGAAAAGAACATAAAACATAAACATGTCTCAAACTCTGAATATTATATAATTGGGAACTAAACATTAGTCTGAAAATAGATTAGGCAACTAAATCTGTTTAAACGACTGATGTGCGACCATGTCACTTCCATAGATGCAATCACGAGTTACATAGATATGAAGATACGGAATGAGTACAGAAATATACGGATAAACTTAAGAAAGGTTGGTATCAGTCGTGTCCACATAGATAGCAGTAGATCTGGGTCAAGGACAGCCAAACTCTGCAGACAGCTTTTTTAGAGGATGAAGAAACGTATCTTGACACATGCCTGTTCTCTGAACTCACTAAACTATACTTAAAGAAAACCTAACAGCATGTCATAGAAACATCTCAGATGGCGACCACATGCAGCTGAAGATTCGGTGCTTGCAGCTGCACCCAGAACACGCTATCCATTGCCACAAATAGATCCCAGATAACACCCCATCCATTCCATATCATAAAGAAACCAGTGATGGATACAATGCAATTACAATTCGCATAATTCAATTGCAGAGTCCATCATGAAAGACATATGCATTAACTGCATAGAGGAGATAAGGTGTAGCATGACTGAATTCAGAACACACCAGTGATCTTACAAATAGCATGCGAAACTACAGCCACTCCACACAAACACCAGGCCTATGTTTAGGCATCCTATTCCATCTCCAGAGAAAGATTGAGCCCTAGCCTCATGTCACAAGGAAAGCATTAGCCACCATAGACGACTTATCTCTTTTTCTCCTTCCTCCTAGGAGGATCCCAAACACACCAGTCTTGGATTTCCCAAACACAGCGCACTCTCTCGCCCTTCACCTCTCGTCCTCTCCCCCTTCCATTACATGGATCAGGGAGGGAGGAGGACAGAGGTACGAAGTGGCGCAGAGTAGAAGCTTGTAAACCATCCCTCCATTGCTACTTTTGCACCAAAGAATCAAACAAGATGGAGAAGAAGGTGTCCATTCTCATGAACCGGTATGAGCTCGGCCGCATGCTCGGGCAAGGCTCCTTTGCTAAGGTGTACCATGCACGGAACCTTGCATCCAACCAGAGTGTCGCCATAAAGGTCATTGACAAGGAAAAGGTATTGCGTGTTGGCATGATTGACCAGATCAAACAAGAGATCTCTGTCATGCGACTCGTCTGCCACCCCAACATTGTCCAGCTGCACGAGGTCATGGCCAGCAGGAGCAAGATATACTTTGCAATGGAGTATGTCTGGGGTGGTGAGCTCTTCAGCAGAGTAGCAAGGGGCCGCCTCAAGGAGGATGCTGCAAGGAAGTACTTCCAGCAGTTGATAGGGGCTGTAGACTTCTGTCACAGCCGTGGTGTCTATCATCGAGACCTCAAGCCAGAGAACCTCCTCGTGGACGAGAATGGCAACCTCAAAGTGTCAGACTTTGGGCTAAGCGCCTTCAGGGAATGTCAGAAACAGGATGGGCTGCTCCACACGACATGTGGCACACCTGCATATGTTGCACCGGAGATAATCAACAAGGGCTATGATGGAGAAAAGGCAGACATATGGTCCTGTGGTGTCATACTTTTTGTTCTGCTTGCTGGTACCTGCCATTCCATGACTCAAATCTAATGGAGATGTACCGGAAGATTTCCAAAGGTGATGTCAGGTACCCACAGTGGTTAACTAGTGATGTGCGAAAGCTTCTGTCCAGGCTGCTCGATCCAAATCCAAACACTAGGATCACCATTGAGAAGCTGGTTGAGCATCCATGGTTCAAGAAGGGGTACAGACCAGCAGTGATGCTGGCACAGCCACACGGCTCAAACAGCCTCAAGGATGTCCAGACTGCTTTCAATGCTGACCACAAGGATGATGAAGGCAACAAGGCAGAAGAACCAGCACGCCCTTTGAAACCAATGAGCTTGAATGCATTTGACATTATTTCCCTCTCCAAAGGATTTGATCTGTCAGGCCTATTTGAAGAGGACAAAGAGCAGAAGGCGAACTCAAGGTTCATGACACAAAAACCCGCATCAGCAATAGTGTCAAAGCTGGAGCAGATTGCTGAGACAGAGAGCTTCAAGGTGAAGAAGCAGGATGGACTGGTGAAGCTCCAGGGATCCAAAGAAGGGAGGAAAGGGCAGCTCGCAATCGATGCGGAGATCTTTTAAGTGACGCCATCCTTCTATGTTGTCGAGGTGAAGAAGTCAGCAGGGGACACGTTGGAGTATGAAAAGTTTTGCAACAAAGGCCTAAGACCTTCACTCAGGGACATCTGCTGGAATGGTCAGTCAGAGCTTCCAGCACTGGCTGAGTCATCAAGTCTAACTCAGTCCTCTCAGTCAATCTCGAGACATGTTGTTTAAGTGCAACCTCATAAGAGATGCAATTGAAATCCATTTTCCTCTCCTTTTTACTTCCCTCAAAGAGTTGGGAGTTTTCTCACTTGAGCATCAGGCTTTAGGGCTCTTTGTTGATATTTTTTGCCGGTTTTCCTCTTGTAGTAGTAACCTTTTTACATGGATCTCCTGTTCTTTTCACCAATAGAATAAGGGAGATTGACAATGGCATTCTTTTAGGCTTTAGTTCTTGCTTTGGGACAAACATACCATTGCCTGCAGAGAACATCACTTAGGAAACTCAAAACTTAATACTTAATAGGTAAATAAATCTGTTAATTAATGGCTAACAAGAATGAAATGGTAACTGACATGGGAGAATTGCCAACAATGCCAAAACGAAGGATAAGTGCTTTAATCAAGAAAAGGACTCACTAAGGCAGAATAAACACAGAACAGATTCACACTACATATTTCCAGGATGTCTTGTGTTGAGCACTTCCTACTTGTTATGATGTTCAAAATGGAATACTGATATATGAAAAAAAGGAAAGCAACTTTGATCAAGTGTAGAGAAGAATATTCCAAGGATGTTGGACAAATAATCTATTTCAAACAATTATCAGAATTCAGTAGAACAAAGATTAATCAAGAAAAGGGATATAGGGTAGTGAAATTTAAAGTTGTTCACGTAAAATAAAAAATCTCTAATTCTGATAATTGCACAGGCACAGATCACTTGAATGGGTAGTTTTTCCTTCATAAAAAAGAAGAAATGGATTTTTCTAGCTAAACATTACAGATCTGGAAACTTTCATTAGAAATCATTCACGGTCAGTTTACAGATAACCAATTATTTGAAATATAGAGAAGGGGCGTCATCAGAGGGTCAGAGACCTTTGGTTTGTTTCTACAGGTGAAAATATGAAATCATAGTCATGGTACAATATTCTTTTTGCTGGAGTAAAGTACAGAACATTCTTTCAAATTGAGTAGATATTAACATACCAACTGATAGAAGAGAACTGTCTCCACATTAATTCTTAACCACATGGGTACATAGATCTTTCACCCATAACTATTTTCTCTTAATAGATTTCTTAAATAAGGAGAGGATCTTTAACCAGGCTTCTCAGGCATAGTTACATAGGATAAATTCAACAATATGAATTTTAGCCCCTTTGCCAACCTGAATATAATGCCATCTATGCTGTTTCAAGATCTACCAAGAAATCAGCAAGTTATGCAGCTATCAATCAGCAATAATTCTTAACCTCATATGAAACACTTTCCATGGCATGTTCATCATGAAATGCTATTGCATATATAAAATTAAGGGAGTGAACAATATGTCAATATTCATACCAAAATTATGATTATTTTGCCCACGTCCTCTGGAGAGGATCCTACACGCGATGAGATAAACATTTCAAAGTTCAATCACTATCAAGAAGAGTTAACCATATTTCCATAGTCCTCTGAAATTCACACTAGTTGCTGCAAGAATGTAATAAAGCAAGGATCAGAAAGTCTCTTGCATCATTAAATGAGCACAGGTTTATTCATCGTTAGATAAATTTATGGAACTCTTAACTACATATTAAGAATTCTGTTGCCTTACAATTGTACTGTGAAAAGTTGACCCCTGTCATCACGTAATCTGATAAATGATAAGCAAATGACAGGTAAAAGGTCAATAACAGTTTATATCCTACTTAAAAAAATATCTTCATACAAGTACGATTATATACAGATTCTTAGGATTAAACTCTTCAGATGAAGAATCCTTCTTTGAAACACCAACTCAGTTAACATCTTATACAAGTGACCCCGAGCTGGCTGGCACTGAAGTATCTAACAAACTATCAATCAAAATGAATATAAAAAGGGTTAACTAGAAGAGCACTGTAACTCGATTTTTACCAGTAAATATCTGTAGCTGATTAATGATCTTCCATATTACAATAGCAGTACAGTGAATCAGAAGACCGAACAAAATGGCAGTGGCATGCCATTTTTTCCTCAGTAAAAGTACCATTAACAGGTAAGGAACAATGATCATAATCCACGACTCCTTATGAAAAATAAGTGCTAATATTATTCACCACACAGCAAATGAGCAGGCGAATTCAGCCTCGAAGCATTTGCAATATCACATGGCAAAAAAAAACGTTACATATAGCAATAGCAAAGCTAACACTTTTCCAATGTGGAGAGTGTCCAGCATCATCCCGGTAACCCTAGCCGTCGAAGACAGAACCTCATCAGGGCTTCGCGGAGGCGGCGGCGCCGCCGCCGCTCGCCGGAGCGGGATCAGCCACTACCACCACCGCTGCTGCCACGGTTGCGGCAGCATCCGCGGCAGAGGCCTCCTGCTTGCGCTCGTAGTCGCGATACGTGTTGATGGCCTTGGTGCAGATCACTGGAGACGAAGGGGGACGCAAAAAACACTAGTGGTCAGAGCGTCTGAGTAGCGGGCGCACGAATGTACGCGAGGAGAGAAGGACTCGTACCTCCGGCGCCGACGAAGTAGAGGAAGCGAAGGAGCTTGGAGGATGCTTCGCCAGCGGGGGCGGCCATGGATGGTCGGCGACTCGCCGGAGTAGACGGATTGGCCGAGGGGAAACTCAACGTGGGCTTCTCTTTCGGCTCTTTTCTCTGAGAAAGTAACCATCTGACCATACGTATGGGCTTTGGGCTATAGCTAGACAATAACGGGCCACAGCCCACATGTTGTTAAATGTATGGGCCTCGAGAAATAAGGCAGTCGAATTTTTTTATTATTATTTTACGAATTAACAGAGGTAGATTTTTCTCATGAGTCTATTTTTTGCAACTCCGTCGCACTAAAATCTAGTTCTGTAAATTCGAAAAAAGTTCAAGTTAATTTGGAATCGGAAGTGACTAGCATCGGGACGTACTATACAACGCGGAAAATTAGATGATATGCAGAGCCGTTCAATTTTGATCTGACGAACGAGAAGTGGAGTGCACATCAATAAATAAATAAATAAAAGTGAAACACAATTAAATCTAAGTTGAAATATTTTTCTCTCACATATAAAATATTGAGTTCTAACTACTTAAACATAAAAATAATTTATGTTTTTATCTGAAATATGAGTTATATATATTTAGAAAAGACTACTAATATATGAAGTGAAACATTATTTAATATGTATTGAAACATTTATATTAAATAGGTGAAACATAATATTAGTTGCATGCTTTAGCATATTTCATCCAAAACATTATATTTTACAAATGCCAGCAATAGAAGTGTCACGCGCTATTCACGCAAAAAATATACGAATACGAGTGTGGGGTGCGTGTGACTTTTAGTCAAGCCTATCATGAGTTTTCTCTCTAATTAATAAATAGAGAGTACTCCACCTTTTAAGTGGGTCTGCATCCCACTAAATAAGCGGTATGAAACTATTCATATGCACATGTTTTGGAATTAATGAAATAGGTCACCTCATGTGCGAATTTCTAACAGCCACGTGTCGGCGTGGATAGGAGGGAGGATGCTGCGCTGAACTAGGCTAGCGCGTGGTGGCAGAAAGGCGAGCGGAGCGAGGGTGGTGGCATAGCTTTGTCTCCCTCCCGATGCTGGCGCCTTTGTTTTGGACGGTCGAAACGGTGGGTCAAGGATGCGCGTTTGCACTGGGGGGTCATCGTGTGGTGTCCTGTGGGACGAGGAGGGGGTGCGAAGTCGACGTGGTGTCCTGGGGTCACTCGCGAGGGAGTAGGGGTGGAAGTCGAGGGAGCGAGGAAGTCACCTAAGCGGTTGAGTCGGTCAGCGGACTTGGAAGAGGAGAATGCAGCTGTTAGCATTATGCCCTAGAGACAACATGAAGATGTTGTACATGGCATACTATATTTATGAAATAAGGCTATTGTTCCTTGAAATAGATTGTTATTATAGATCAATAAATGCGTGATTTGTTAATGAGACTCATAATGTGACTATTTCTAAAAGATCCCTAATCGGATATAGGTCATATATGGAACAGATATGACTGAGATCGGTATGTATATTGATTGATGATCATGTCTCATGGATCATGGGTACTGAGATACCAATTCAATAACATGGACGTATGTTGGAGAACATATGTTGAATAGACCCACTATGAGACACTGTTGAGATTCGATGTGTCATCAGTAGGTCTCAGTAGTATTTATGTAAAGTCCTTAGACCAGAGATCATCATGGTTCCCAACATACGTAGTAGCTTACTTTGGGACTGTCTAACGCTATTTCGTAACTAGGTAGTAATAAAAGTACTCTTAGGATATGCTACGAAACATGTAGTGGGATATGAGTGATCAAGATAGAATTTGTCCCTCCTTTTTAGGAGAGATATCTCTGGGCCCCTCAATATAATGGATTATGGAAGTGCATGGCCATGCCGACATGATTAAGGTGTTGATCATAAGTTATAATTTAATACGGAGATCGAGAGAGGATTGAGCTATTGATAGGATGGCATAAATCTCACCTTGTGCTCGATCAATATCGTGAGGCAAAGGGACATGTACATATGGAACATTACAAGGTTCAGCCGATATGATCTTTACGCATACTTGGGTTAACATGCTTTGCTAGAGGCCGCTGTTAACGAAGTATGAAAAAGAGTTTCCACATATTAACCAAACTATGCGTAAACCTACAGAGTCACACACTTAATAGGTTGGAACATTGGATTCGAATAAGATTCGAATTAGGCTCAGTTTGGATAGAGATCCAAACGGTTTGGATGGAGATCCGAACAGATCGGATGGAGATCCGAATAGAGTCCTGGTTGGGCCTAGGAGGGCCCAAGCTAGGACGTCTATATATATGAGGGAGCAGGGCATAGGGAAATATGAGTACTCTTTGCTTCGCATGTTGATGCGATCCTCGTGCTAAGTTGTTAGCCACCGAGAGCAAACCCTAGCCGCCACTTCTCAAGAGCCCGACCATCTAGCCGATCGCCCGAGTTCTAGTCCACCATCGACCAACGTTCCTAACCCGGATGTGTGGATACCAGTAGAGGCATTGCTGTTCTGCTTCGCATTGCCATCGGCTTTAGTGTCGCCGATAGGCATCGGCATGATTGATTGGATCAACAGCGTCATCGGCTACTTCTCGAGGACCACCATCGGCTTGAAGGAGTCCTTAGGAGAAGTCCGTGAGAGTTCTCGGGGGTGATGATCAGCTTCTCGACAAAATCAGCACCTCGAGTTAGATCGGCTTGCTACTCCAACTCTCCTTCCACTGCACTGCGTGCCCGAGGTAACGATCTATGGTCCCTCTCTAGCAAGGCTTCCTGGTGTGCGCGATAGAAAAAGTTTTATTTTTGGCTAGCGTAGCCTCCGCGTTCCTCAATAGTGGTATCAGAGCCTTCTTGCTTAGATTGTGATATAGATCGGTACATATAGTTGATATGTGGTTACAGTAGATTGGATCTATTACAGTCTAGGTCGATCGGTTTATGAGATGAATCAATAGGCAGCACGGGTTGATGAGATTAATCGGTTTTTGGGGAAGTTGCAGATCGGATCATAACACTTGAATCGGGATATGTTGCCACATCAGATGCAAACACATATCCTGATCCGAGTAGATTATGGACCCGAGCGCATCGGCTATTCTCGACTGGTCTTTCTGACCACTGTCATCGATTCCCAAGCGCATCGCCCGACCAAGCCAACCCCTTCGACTAAGAAAAAACTGGTTCATGAGAGGTTGTCTCAGATCGGGGTAAATTGTTTGTCCTGAGCAGTTTTTCTAAAGCAATTTCATAGATCGGATCTATGATTTTTGCTGGTGGACCGCCGTGTGTGCACGCCTTGTATAGCGTCGTGCCTTGTATAGAGTCCTAGTTCACATCGTTAGCTAGAATGCGATTCTACGTCTAACTTGTTTTTGTAGAGAATGATGTGAATGGTATGGCCCTATATGGTTTATAAGAGATGTATGTGATGCATGTAACTCTTATGCATGGCTTACATGCCATGATCTTCGGCAATGTGATAGTTGTCTCTGCTATATTTGCTGATATGCGTGTCGGGTGCTTGAATCAAATATTTGTAATCTTTATTTTCTAGCTATTATAATAGTAGTCTAGATATAAGATTGCAGGATTTCAAGCATGGTGGCCTGAAGGAGTGATGTGGACGATGGAGATCATTTACACCACTAATGGAGATGGAGATCACTGTTTATTTGGGCCGTACTAATTCATAGTTAAATATGTTTATCTGTGATATCTTCTATCTCATTTTCATGCTATATCATGTTTGATATGTTGACATGATAGGATAGAATCCCTCGGAAAAATTAAGTTTTCGATGTATTTCCGATTGATGCACCTAACACGGTAGTGTTCATCATTTGGTAGGTCTACCAAAGCAGAGTGCCGACGATTACCATTGCAAGTTAGGATAGATGTTGGACATCTATATACGGAAGCTTTGGTATGCTTAATAAGGTTATCAAAACAATTTTAGACCTTAGGGCATCAGGTTGGAGCCAGAGCATGGTGATGCTAACCCAACAAACAGGAGTCACATGGAGATGTGATTAGCAAGGTGTTGCTTACCCTATATCATTAATTTCTAGCAGTGATGCTAAAGCTCACTAGGAATTATTGAAATGAGGATCCTGATCCACTATGTAACCGAGAGGGGGGTTTTGGTTTCTAAAAATATAGTGGGAGAATCTTTTGTTAAATAGTTTAATGAAAGATTAACATAAACACAGGTGCTAAACTTTGTATATTTTATGTTGTAGATTATGTCAGCCTCTATCACGTCCAGTTCTTTTAATTTGCGATCTATCATTGAGAAAGAAAAGCTTAATGGAACAAACTTTATGGATTGGTATAGAAATTTGAGAATTGTTCTCAAACAAGAAAGAAAAGAATATGTTCTTGAAAGTCCCTACCCTGATGACTTGTCTGATAATGCTACTGTGGCTACACGGTATGCTTACGAGAAGCACACTAATGATTGCCTTGATGTGAGTTGTCTCATGCTTGCCACAATGTCCTCTAAGCTTTAGAAGTAATATGAAAACACAGATGCTTACAATATTATTGTGGGTTTGTGTAGCATGTTTGAGGACCAAGCGAGGGTCGAGAGGTTCAACACCATAAAATCCTTATTTGCGTGTAGGCTTGCTGAAGGGAATCCCATCAGTCCCCATGTTATCAAGATGATTGGTTATATTGAGAGTCTGAAAAAGCTAGGCTTTCCCCTTAGCCAAGAGTTGGCTACTGACCTGATTCTTCAATCTCTATCATCGAGTTTTGAACAGTTCATACTCAATTATCATATGAATAGCATGGACAAAACCTTGATGAAACTGCATAGGATGCTGAAAACCACCGAGAAGAGCATTAAGAAAAACAGCAGTCATATGATGATGCCACAGAACGGCAAGAAATAGCCCCGTGTCAAGAAATATGCGGTCAAGAGGAAGTTGACTCCCGATGAGATTGTGAGCAATTCCAAGATCAAAAAGGACAAGAAAGGGGTGGCTCAAGATGCAGTATATTTTTACTGCAAGGAGCCAGATCATTAGAAGAGGAACTGCAAGAAGTACTTAGAGGATCTCAAGAAGAAGGGAAGTACGACTTCCGCTTCAGGTATAAATGTTATAGATATCAATCTGCTACTTCATCTACTGATTCTTGGGTATTTGATACCGGATCAGTTGCTCACATATGCTTGCAGGGTCTGAGAAGAAGTAGAAGTTTGATTAGAGGCGAAGTAGATCTTCGCGTGGGCAATGGAGTAAGAGTTGCTACGGTTGCTGTTGGCTTCATGCCATTGTCTCTGTCTCTACCTTCAGGATTAGTTTTAGAATTAAATAATTGTTATTGTGTTCTAATTATATGTAAAAACGTAATTTCTACTTCATGCTTGCAAGCAAAAAGTTATGACTTTAGATCAATGAACAATGGTTGTTCAGTTTATCTTGAAGATATGTTCTATTATCATATTCCATTGGAGAATGGATTATACGTTTTGAATCTTAAAGAAACTCATATCTATAACATTAATACGAAAAGGCAAAGTCTTAGTGATTTAAATCTCACATTTATTTGACATTGTCGCCTAGGTCATATAAATGAGAGATGCATCGAGAAGCTCCATAAAGATGGTCTTCTCGACTCTTTTGATTTTGAATCATTTGAGACATGTAAATCTTATTTACTTGGCAAGATGACAAATGTACCTTTCAAGGGTCAAAATGAGAGGACAAGTGACTTGCTAGCAATCATACGTACTGATGTGTGCGGGTCAATGAGCTCAATAGCCAAAGGTGGTTTTCAGTACTTCATAACTTTTACCGACGACTTTAGTAGATATGGGTATATCTACCTAATGAGACATAAGTCAGAGTCATTTGAAAAGTTCAAAGAATTCTAGAATGAAGTACAGAATCATTTAGGAAAGACAATCAAGTTTCTATGATCAAATCATGGAAGAGAATACTTGAGCCTTGAAGTTGGTAATCATCTATTGGATTGCGGAATCATTCCACAATTAACTCCACACGAAACACCTCAGTGGAATGGGGTCTCCGAGCAGAGAAATCATGCCTTATTATATATGGTCCAATCAATGATGAGCCAAAGTGATCTTCCATTATCCTTCTGGGGATATGTTTTTGAAATAACCGCTTTCACACTAAACAGAGTGCCATCAAAGTCGGTTGAAAAGACTCCATATGAGATATGGACGGGACATCGTCCCAATCTATCTTTTCTTAAAATTTGGGATTGTGAGGCTTATGTAAAGCGTTTACAATCAGATAAGCTCACTTCAAAATCTGACAAGTGCTTCTTTATCTGGTATCCACGGGAAACCAAAGGATATTATTTCTATAATAAGGAACTCGACAAAGTGTTTGTCGCCCGACATGGTGTATTCTTGGAAAAAGAGTTTCTCTCGAAAAGGGTTAGTGAGAGCTCGGTGCATCTCAAAGAAGTTCGAGAAACACATAAAAATGTTTCAACTCCCATAGAACCACAACGGGATAATCAAGATAATGAAGAACCTGTTGCACCACGTAGGTCAGAGAGGGTACGACATGTACCTGAGAGATTCATGTTCTTAACCACTTAAGAACGGGATATATTGTTGTTAGCTAACAATGAGCCTAAGACCTATGAAGAAGCGATAGTGGGACCAGACTCTGAGAAATGGCTTGGAGCCATGAGATCCGAACTTGAATCCATGTATACAAATCAAGTTTAGAACTTGGTTGATCCACCCGATGGTGTAAAAACTATTGAGTGTAAATGGGTTTTCAAAAAGAAGATAGACATAGATGGAAATGTTCACATCTATAAAGCATGATTGGTGGCTAAAGGTTTCAAACAGATTCAAAGTGTTGATTATTATGAAACCTTCTCGCCCGTCGTAACGCTAAAGTCTATTCGGATCATTCTAGCGATTGCTGTATATTTTGATTATAAAATATGGCAGATGGAAGTCAAAACAGCTTTCCTTAATGGAAATCTGAGTGAGGATGTGTACATGACATAGCCGACTGGTTTTGTCGATCCACAATTGGCTAGAAAGGTATGCAAACTATAGAAATCCATTTATAGATTGAAGCAAGCATCTCGAAGTTAGAATATTCGTTTTGATGATGTGATCAAAGGGTTTGGTTTCATCAAAAACAAAGAAGAGCCTTGTGTTTACAAGAAGGCTAGTGGGAGCGCACTTATATTTCTAATACTATATGTGGATGACATATTATTGATCAGAAATGATATACCTATGCTGGAGTCTGTTAAGTCTTCATTGAAAAATAGTTTTTCTATGAAGGACTTAGGAGAAGTAGCATATATTCTGGGTATCAAGATCTGTAGAGATAGATCAAGGAGGCTAATTGGATTATGCTAGGATATGCATATTGACAAGGTATTGAAGATGTTCAACATGTAGGATTCCAAGAAAGATTTCTTGCCAATGTCACATGGCATAAATCTTAGCAAGACTTAGTGTCCGAGTACACGTAATGAGTGAGATAAGATGAATGTGATTCCATATGCTTCGGTAATTGGATCCATCATGTATGCCATATTATGTACACGCCCAGATGTCTCGTATGCTTTGAGCGTTACGAGCAGATACCAATCTGATCCAGGTGAGAGTCACTAGATAGTCGTAAAGAACATCTTGAAGTACTTAAGAAGGACTAAATATATGTTTCTAGTTTATAGAGGTGAGGAAGAGCTCGTTGTAAGTGGTTACACCGATGTAAGCTTCCAAACTGACAAGGATAACTATAGATTGCAATCTAGATTCGTCTTCTGCCTTAACAGTGGAGCTGTGAGCTAGAATAGTTCCAAGCAAGAGACGGTAGCTGATTCTACAATAGAAGCCGAGTACATAGCAGCTTCGAAAGCTACAAAGAAAGCTGTTTAGATCAAGAAATTTTGTTTCTGAGCTTGGTGTGATGTCTAGTGCCTTCAGTCCGATAGAACTATATTGTGATAATAGTGGTGCTATCGCACAAGCAAAGGAGCCTAGGTCACACTAGAAGTCCAAACACATACTTCGGTGATATCATCTAATCCACGAGATAGTAGATAGGGGAGATATAAAGGTATGCAAAGTGCAAACTGATCTGAATGTTACAGATCCATTGACAAAGCCACTCCCATAGCCCAAGCATGAGGCACATACTAGGTCTATGGGTATTAGATATCTTCATAGTTAACTCTAGTGCAAGTGAGAGATTGTTAGCATTATGCGCTAGATGCAACATAGAGATGTTGTACGTGGCATACTATGTTTATAAAATAAGGTTATTATTCATTGAAATAGATTACCATTATAGATCAATAAATGTGTGATTTGTTCATGAGACTCATAATGTAACTATTTCTAAATGATTCCTGATCGGATATAGGTCATATATGAAACAGATATAAATGAGATCGGTATGTGTATTGATTGATGATCATGTATCATGGATCATGGGTACTGAGATACCAATTTAATAACATGGACGTATGTTGGATAGACCCACTATGAGACACTGTTGAGATTTAATGTGTCATCAGTAGGTCTCAGTAGTGTTTATATAAAGTCCTTAGACCTGATATCATCATGGTTCCCAACATGCATAGTAGCTTACTTTGGGACTGATAAACGCTATTATGTAACTAGGTAGTTATAATAGTAGTCTTCAGGTATGCTATGAAACATGTAGTAGAATGTAAGTGATCAAGATGGAATTTGTCCTTTTTTTAGGAGAGATATCTCTAGGCCCCTCGATGTAATAGATTATGAAAGTGCATGGTCATACCGACGTGATTAAGGCATTGATCACAAGTTATAATCTAATACGGAGATCAAGAGATGATTGAGCTATTGATAGGATAGCACAAATCTCACCTTGTGCTCGATCAATATTGTGAGGCAAAGAGATATGTATATATGAAACATTATAAGGTTCAGCTGATATGATCTTTACGCATACTTGGGTTAATATGTTTTGCTAGAGATCGCTGTTAACGGAGTATGGAAAGGAGTTTTCACATATTAACCAAGCTATACGTGAACCTACAGGGTCACATATTTAACGGGTTGGAACATTGGATTCGAATAGAATTTGAATTGGGCTCAGTTTGGATAGAGATCCAAACGGTTTGGATAGAGATCCGAACAGATCAGATGGAGATCTGAATAGAGTCCTGGTTGGGCCTGGGAGGGCCCAAGCTAGGACGTCTATATATATGAGGGTGTAGGGCATAGGGAAATATAAGTGCTCTTTGCTTCGCATGTTGATGCGATCCTCGTGCTAAGTTCTTAGCCACCGAGAGCAAACCCTAGCCACTACTTCTCGAGAGCCCGACCATCTAGCCGACCATTCGGGTGCTAGTACACCATCGGCTGGCGTTCTTACTCCGGATGTGTGGGTATCAATAGAGGCATTACTGTTCTACTTCGCATCGGCATCGGCTTCAGTGTCACCGATAGGCATCGGCATCGCTGATTGGATCAACGGCGTCATCGGCTACTTCTCGAGGACCGCCATCGGCTTGAAGAAGTCCTCATGAGAAGTCCTCGGGAGTTCTTGGCGGCGACGATCGGCTTCTCGACCACATCGGCGCGCTCGAGTTTGATCGGCTTACTACTCCCACTCTCCTTCCGCTGCACTGTGTGCCCGAGGTAACGATCTATGGTCCCTCTCTAGCAAGGCTTCCTGGTGTGCGCAATAGAAATATTTTTGTTTTTCGGCTAGCGTAGCCTCCGTATTCCCTAACAGCAGCGCGGGCACAGAGCCGTCGACCGGGGACGCCAAATGAGGTTTGGGTATGGTGGTACACCGTACACCCAATTCTTGGATGCCCTTCTATTGTTGTCCATGGACAAAATTGGTATTTTAGGAGCTAAAATACGATATAATATATCTATATACACTATAGTTGTATAAAGGTATATTATCAATTTACATCTAGAAGAGAGTGTATTTTAGATTTCCGACTAACGAGAGAGTATATGATCAATTTTCTCGGTGTAATCAATCAATAGGAAGATGACATTCATTTTCTCCATTTGTGTCTACTGCAATTCAATCTTTACAACCGTGACTGTCTTCCTTCTTTGCTCCAAGGTACGCAGGAGGCGCTCCCGTTCCGTAAAATCCTTCCCGATTTTAGTTCCTCATCGATCCAGCATTTGCTTAACCATGAAAATATGACGGTCAGGGAGCTCATCGGCAACTGCATGACTCCGTCCATGAAGTTATCGAGCTTGTTCGGTAGCTCTTCACCCTTTACTCATCTTTTGCTGCGCATGAAGGTTAATTAGCTTGCACAGTTGCACGCTGCAGTCCAGCAGTAACGAAATCCTCTTGATTTCTTGGTATATCCATCCATGCACGCGTTATGCATTACCTTGCGTCAGATTTTCAGGAGCTGTGTTAGCCAATCTTACATGTTACATCGTAGATTCGTAGCATGCTCTCAATAATGGAGTACTGCCTGTCCCCGAGTCAGGTTCGTTCAGCTTTACTCTCCCTCGGCATCTCTGAACCACTGAAACGGACAAATGCAAAGCGGCTTTTTAACCCCGCGCGCTCAGATGCAGGCAAAATTCCATGGCCCCTCGTTACAGTTCCAACCCCTTACCACTTACCATTGTTTACCTTAGCCTATCCTGACTCGTGAGGACCAAACCAAGACAAATAATATCTCGCCATGCTGCAGGCTGCAGCTAGCGCGATCTCATCTCGGACCGTGCGTTGTACCGCGCTATTAGCGGCGCATGGACGAGAGTTGCCGTCCAGCTCTCTAGCGCACATTGAAAAGTATAAAGAAATGTATCATCTAACTACGTATATTTTGTCTAAATTTCATAGATTGAAATTTCTAAAATAGAGAATTTACAAGGTTAGACTTAAAAATATATCAATAGAACATAAAAGTTTTATCTATGGATAAGATCGATGGAACTTCAAGAGCAGCAGCTAGGTCTAGAGAGAAGTTACGACTATTATGTTCGTAATACTATACACTAATTTCTTTTTTAATCCAGTGTCCAGCCACCCCTGACCTATTACAGCTCTGTATTACTAGTTTCTAATACAGAGGGGGCATTAGCTCACATCTCGTCCGTCCATCCAGATCTAATGGCTATGAATTATTCTCTTTCCTTGGCTACCACCCCCAGGCCCCAGGCCCCAGCACCCCCGTTCTCTTGTTTGGCTATGGCTGCCCGGCAAGGCGGTGAGCTTGTGACCACCGAAACACTTCCCGGCCAGGTACTCCAACTAGGTGTTATTGCTGCTGCCTATCGCCGTTGCGAGATTCCGCAGCTTGGTGCTCCCAAAAGTGGAGTCTGGAGAGGGAAGAAGCAGCCCTCGAGCACGCGGCCAGCTGTGGTAGCGGAAAAGAACCCGTCCCGGAGAAATATACAGGCAGCAGCGAGTTCTTGATGAACATGGGGCCCGGCGAAAAGGCGACGCCATGGTTGTCGATGTAAGTTTGTGGTAGAAGAAATTGAAGCGGGGAGGAGCCGAGGAGGTGGAAGGACCTTACCAATCTTGTGGAAGAGGACGAACTAGAGGTGGAAGGCCATTTGAAAAATTCTAAGTTACTTTGCTAAACTCTAAATAGTGGCGTTGTAAGATTTAAGAAAGTAATTAATATGGTGTGCACAATAATATTGACCACGACAATTAAGAAATGAAGCTTTAAATAGATTATTGGATATTTGTGACAACCGAACAACTCAATATGTGCTACAAACCTAAAGCAAATAAAATCTTATCTCAAAAGTAGATACCTGATTATTTAGCCTAACTTAAAGGCCATCCGAATTTAAGACTTATACCGTCGCACAGCTTGCACTTGCGTAGAGATAGACATGGTGAGGAATTATTGTATTAGGGAATGGTATAGTTAGGTATAGGTGATCTTTGGTATAAAAATTAAGTACATAGTCATGCTCATTAGTTAAAATGGGTGCGGGTGTATAGTCATGCTCATTAGTTAAAACGGGTGTGGGTGTAGATACGGTTGTGAAAAAAGTAGTATCTATATTTTTGCCTGTATATCTTAAGTTCATAGAGTAAATTGACAAAAGAACCAGCACTATTTTTGCCTGTATATCTTAAGTTCATAGAGTAAATTGATAAAAGAACTAGCATTTTAAGCCCAGCAGTAAACCTAACGGCAACCAGCATCAGTTTCAGCCGTTTGTGTACGAGGAACAATTAATACCAATGGCTATTTTACCCCTTTCCGTTACTACCTTCCACGGCCAAAACGGTTGCAATTTCCTGCATTATCCCCACGGCGGTCGCCTGTTGTGCGTGTCTCATCACCGTGCACGCGCGTTGCATTTTGCGTGCAAGTGCAATGTGTATGTTCGCCGAGACCTACGTACTTGCGCATTCCACCACATTATGCCGATCGATATTCATCGTCATCGACTTCGATTCACTTTGGAAAGATCAACCTGCTGACTTCCGTTCGACAGCTGCCAGATGGGCATCTTTATCATCAGGCGTGTAAAGTGACAGCTTTCTTTCTCGTTCATTCCTGTCATTCTTAGTTTGCAATGATGAGCGTCATCTTTGGGATAGCCCTTCAGTGAGCAGGGTGATGAGTATTACTCCAGTCTGTAAATGTCCGGAAAGAAAAGGCAACAAAGATCGCTACACAGGGTGTGTTTGTGTGTCACAGTACACCCCCACTCTTTTGCATGTGAGTTCGTCTGTCCATGTGGGCTGTGGCCACTTTGCCGGCTTCATCGCCGCAAGAGCTCTCCCAATCAGTAGCTACTTCACAGTTCTGACAACCGAGTCACTAGTAAATTAACAGCACCGACGACTGGTCGAGAGTCCGTGTGACGCTGCAAATGCCAGTAGATTTGTGGCCAAATCATGCTGCTTAATCTCGCATCAAGCTGTGTGTGAGACAATATGGAATGTGTATGAGTATATTCTCAGCTGTCATAGACGCATAGTAACATCAGTATAAGTTAGTAGCATGGTTCTAAACTTCAAATCGACTGAAAATTCAGAGTTAGTCATGTGACAACTGACGAACTGCTTTGCTGATTGGAAAGGCCAACGATAATCTGATCTACACTTCTGGCAGTCAGCCATTGTCCTTCGGGGCTAGTTGCCACATCTGCAGTGTTCCCACTTCGCACTGTTCCACGGGCCCAGGAGATTCCCTATCTCGATCTCACTGTCCATCTACTCATCAGCGGCCAAGATCTGTTCGGAGCAAAAACCCCGCCTTGCATGAACCAGATATACATGTCACATGTGTGCAGCTTGCTCGCTTCGATTGAAACGAGAGATAAAATTCGGGGCAAGAACATCATTTTCCATTTGTTTTTTTGGCGAAAACAAGATCGTTAATAAGTAATAATAATCATGCGCCCGTGAAGCGTACAACAGGAATGCGTTGATACAGTTCATGAGTTCACTCGCCGGCAGTTGAGCCGGACCTCGCCGTTCTTCCCGGTGAGAGGGCTCAGGTTGCCCAGCCTCACCATCGCGGTGGCGAAGTCCGCCGCGAAGGCCGTCGCGTTGGCGGCGTAGGCGCGCACGAACGTGTCCGTGGTGCCATTGCCGGCGCCGCTCCCGTAGAGCTCCTGGTCGGACCGCAGCAGGAC
>KE371218.1:1201553-1225019 GCA_000418225.1 Zizania latifolia | reverse complement strand
GGTTTCAGCCCCTAGGGTTGGTGAGGAGAGAAAGAGGTGGAGAGAGAGGAGGCTTCTTGGAGAAGGAAGAAGATAGAGGTGGGAGGCACACCAGAAATTTTAAAATGATTTGCATTAAACTCAAAACCTCAAAGTTTACAATGGATGGCTAGCCCTTATATAACCACCATAGACTAATACAAAAGACTCAAATACCCTCTTCGCGAAGGTTCGCTACAGACTCTGGCCCACGGGGCAAAAACGTAAAATAACCCTACAGATATTATTCGGTGCCGCTGCTTTTCATAGCCGTCACGACACCGCTATCTTCAACGTCGAACTCCCTTTTCCGTTAGCGGGTTGACGGTTTTAAGACGAAGCCATCAAAGCGTCCGTCGCCTCCGCACCGTGCACCTGGTTTGGACCGATCCAACCCCACGACTCCTCAGCCTGGCGATCGGTCGTCCGTGTACCTGAGTCGCACCGGTCGACACCACGACGGATCACGTCCGCTTGCCGCTTCTGCTCCATGCACCCGGATTAGACTGGCACGTCCTCACGACCCCTCTGTCCGACGAACGTCCGTCCGTGTACCTGAGTCACACTGGAGCTCTATCACGGCAAGTCACTGTGCCTCCCCTCGGAGGACTTCTCCTCATCTTCATCTCTCCCGTTGATAATCACTCATCATCCTCATGGTATTCACCATGGCTCCTCAGCTGATGCCGAGGCCTTGATGAAGATGGTGGATGATGAGCCATTGTGTGCCGACCTGCCCAAGAATGAGTTCTTGGAGCGGCTCCGTGGGGCACCTGCATGCCTTCGGAGTCATGTCCAGGGGTGGTTGCACACGGCGGCGATGCACACGGTCGGGATTGTCCGAGCGTTATACCCCTATACTCGGCTTGAGCATATCCGAGAGGGGTGGCCATCAACTATCGAGGAAGCCAACGTGGAGAAGTACTACTCGGTGGTGAAGGAGACAGCCAAAGTGCTCATTCAAGACCTGGAGGTATTCTCTGAAGAACCTGCCGAGTAGTGTTATTATGTAGGAAAAAGTGATGATGTAAACATGACATTTATTTTCAATGCAATGTTATTTAAAGTTATAATTGTGTTGTGTCCGACCACCCTCTTTTTATTTTCCGAGGAATTGGTATAGTCTTAGTTCGCAATGTGGGGAAACTTAGTCACGTGCACACGTATATTGAACCTCGGGCTTCACAAGTAGTCGGAAAAGATTGTGGAGGTGGTCAGGCAATAAGCATGGTAGAAAAATTTGTTAGGCGAGTTTGGCAAGCTCCCGAGCATGCAACAAACGTATCAACTATACCTCCCCGTAGAGTGGAAAGGATACCAACTCGGGGTGATCGGTTAGAGCATCGCCTGACCGATCGTCAGAGCTAGAGCAGGTCATAGACTCTGGGGCAAAGTGATAGAAAGGGTCAAGCACTTGGGGCTGGGTGGGACAAAAGTGTTGGAGAAACTTTGGAGAAGTAGAATTATTATTAACCCAAGATAAAGAGTACATAGCTTATAACATCATGGGTAAAACTGGCGTAGGTGCTCGATGTTCCATGAATTGAGAACGCATTGATCATCTTCTCTAGTCAATCGATAAGACCCTGGCCGAGTGACCTCTGCGATGATGAATGGACCTTCCCACGGAGCAGAGACCTTGTGAGCACCGATCGCATATTGTACTCGGCGAAGGACTAGATCCCCGACTTGGAATAACTGACCGGGTACATTACGATCATGATACCGGTGAAGTACTTGCTAGTACTGGTTGGATTGGATTATTGCGGCCAATCGAGCTTCCTCGAGACTATCAATGTCATCTTCTCTTGTTTGTTTAGCGGCCCCCTCTTCATAGTGTTGAATTTTCGAGGACTTGTGGAGCATGTCAATCGGTAAAATGGCCTCCAACCCGTATAGCAGGAAGAATGAAGTCTGACCAGTAGCTCGGCTTGGTTGAGTGTGGAGTCCCCATAAGATAGCTGGTAGTTCTTTCATTCACCGACCTCCATACTTGTTGAGAGAGTCAAAAACTCTTGCTTTCAAGCCTTGAAGAATCATGCCATTAGCTCGTTCGCATTGACCATTCGCTCGTGGATGTGCTACTGATGCATATTTCACTTCGATGCACCGGTCTTCGCGGAATTCCTAGAAATCATTTGCAGTGAATTATGTCCCTAGATCCGTGATGATCTGATTAGGGACACCATATCGATAGATTATTCCTTGAATAAATTTCGTGGCTTTCTTCACGTTGCAGGTCTTTAGTGGCATAACTTTAATCCACTTGGTGAACTTGTCCACGGCGACAAATAGGCGATCATATCCTTGTGATGCCTTCTGAAATGAACCGATAATGTCGAGCCCCCAGCATGCAAATGGCCATGAAGGTGGAATTGTTTGGAGTGCATGTGCAGGGAGATGATTTTGCTTGGTGAAAAACTGGCATCCTTGACATCTTTTGATGAGTAGTTTGGCGTCTTCATTGGTGATCGGCCAATAAAATCCTGACCGAAATATTTTGCCTACGAGAGTCCGGGCACCAGCATGATTGCCACACATTCTCGAGTGCACTTCTTCCAATATGTTTGATCCTTCAAGTCGGCTGACGCATTTGAGGAGAACCCGAGTCGACGTGGCTCGTTTATATAGATCTGACCTAGTGACGACATATTGTTTACTCCTTTGGACAAGACGAATGGCTGAGTCCTTGTCTTCTAGAGTTTTGGCTGTGAGGATAAAATCGAGGAGGGTTTGGCGCTAATCTTCTTCATCATCGGTGATGACCAGGACAGAAGGTGTCTCCTTGTCATCGAAGGATTGCATTTCTTCAACCTGGATTGATGGATTTTGAAGCTCTTGCACAAACACGCCATTTGGCACTGCAACTCGAGAGGATCCTGGTTTAGTGAGGAGGTCGGCAACTAAGTTCTCATCTCTAGGGATGTGGTGAAACTCAAGGCCATAGAATTTTCCTTCTAGCTTTCAGACTTCTTTGCAATATGCGTCCATTTTCTCACTGGTACATGACCAGTCTTTGTTTACTTGGCTGATGATCAATTTAGAATCTCCATAAACCATTAGGCGCTTGACTCCTAGAGATATGGCGATACGCAGGCCGTTCATGAGTGCCTCGTATTCGGCTACATTATTTGATGCCTTAAACAGGAGCTGGAGGACGTATTTTAGGCATTCGCCCTGAGGGGAGATCAGGAGAACTCCTGCTCTGACTCCTTCAATGCTGAGGGATCCATCAAAATAGATGACCCAATGCTCCGAGGTCTTAGCTATCAGTCGAAGTTGGATCTCTGTCCATTCGGCGATGAAGTCGGTGAGAGCTTGAGATTTAATGGCCGTCCGGGGCTTGAATTCAAGGGTATATTCACCCAATTCATTGGCCCATTTAACTCTTCAACCAATGGCATCTCGATTACGGAGGATTTCACCGAGTGGGTATTCTGTGATAACATCCACCGAGTGAGCTTAGAGGTAATGCTTGAGCTTCCGTGCGGTGATGAGCATGACGTAAAGGAGCTTCTGAATCTGAGGGTACCAGACCTTTGATGGTCCGAGTACCTCCGATATGAAATACACTGATCATTGCATCGGATAGGCATGGCCTTCTTCTGGTAGTTCGGTGACAATGGCAGTGCTGACCACATGGGTCATGGCAGAGATGTGGAGGAGTAAAGTTTCTTTAGGGGTCGGTGCAACCAGAACATGCGACGTGGTGAGAAGTTTTTTGAGATCTGAAAAAGCTTATTCTGCCTCGGGTGTCTAAGTGAAGCTGTCCTCCTTCTTGAGTAGCTTAAAGAATGGCATCCTCCGCTCATCGAGTCGGGAGATGAAACGCCCGAGTGCGATCATGTAGCCTGTGAGGCGTTGAATATTCTTGACGCTGGTCGGCTTAGACATATTTATGATTGCTGATATCTTCTTAGGATTGGCCTCGATCTCTCGGCTACTGACAACAAAATCGAGTAGCTTCCCGATCGGCACCCCAAATACATATTTTTCTAGGTTGAGCCTTCATCTAAATTTCTAAAGATTGTCGGCAGTCTCCTAGATATCTAGGATAAAATCTTCCGTGTGCTTGGATTTGATGACGACATCGTCTACATACGCCTCCACATTGCAGCCAATCTAGTCAGTGAGACAGCGTTGTATGGCGTGTTGATACGTTGCCCCGGCGTTCTTGAGCCCAAAGGGCATGGACGTATAGCAATAAGTGCCAAATGAAGTAATGAATGATGTCTTTTCTTAATCTTCCTTCTTTAAACTGATTTGATGATATCCTGAATAGCAATCTAGGAAACAAAGAAGAGAACTGCCGGTGATAGAGTCGACCACTTGGTCAATGCGTGGCAGAGGGAAAGGATCTTTAGGCATCGCTTGTTGAGATCGGTGTAGTCAATGCACATTCTCTATTTCCCATTCTTCTTTTTACAAGGACTGGGTTTGCTACCCAGTTAGGATGATACATTTCTTTTATAAACCTGGCCGCTAGTAGTCGGGTGACTTCTTCTTTGATGGCCTCCTTACGTTCTTGGGCAAATCGGTGCATCTTCTGCTTAACCGGCTTGGCAGTCAGGTACATGTGGAGTTCATGCTCAATTAGCTCCCTTGGTACGCCCGGCATGTTCGAGAGCTGCCAGGCAAAAATGTCGATGTTGGCATGGAGGAAGCTGACGAGCGTGCTTTCCTATTTAGGATGCAATGCTATCCTGATCAGTGCGGTCTTGGTGGGGTCGGTGTCTGATAATCGAATGGCTTTTGCACTTGGCAGGCGAAGGCGAAGGCGAAATACCCGATGTAGAAGGCGTAGCAGTTAGAATCTCGTTGGTGGTGGTCGGTGTAGTCTTGGTCGCTTGGATGGTCTCCTCTATTCGAACAGATATGTCTACCACCTCTCCCAAGGCGAGACTATCACGCTCGCAAGCATGAGAGGTGGCAACATCCCCCTTGATCGAAAAAGCTCCCCCAAGTCTCAGAATTTTAAGGACCAGGTATGTGTAATGGGGGACGGCCATGAATTTGGCCAGGGAGGGTCGACCGAGCACAGTGTGGTAGGCGGTCTCGAAGTCGGCGATGTAGAACTTGACGTGTTCGGTGCGGTAGTTGTCCCGAGTGCCGAATGTCACCGGGAGGGTGAGTGTGCCGAGTGGAACGGAGGCCTTTCCCAAGACAATCTAATAGAATGGAGTTTCCGTCTTCTCTAGCGCTTTGATGTCGATGCCGAGCACTGAAAGTGTCCCTTTGAACAGCACATCGAGGCCACTATCTCCGTCGATGAGCACCCTTTTCAGGTGTACCTTCAGGATCACTAGGTCCACAACCAGTGGAAATCGGCCTGGCTTAGGGACGTCTGTTCACTGATCATCCCGATTGAAGGTAATCAGGACTTTAGACCAGCGAAGGCGCTCGAGCTCTTTTCCACTAATGGTATTGACTCGGTGGGCGAGAAGTTTTTGTTGGCGCTTGGACTTTGCAGCAATCGCCCCACCGAAGATCATAGAGACCGTCCAATCGGGCTCCTAAAAATCATTTCTGATTGGGCGATCAGCGTCTTTATCTTCTCGGCAAGATTTATTTTTATCATCCCGGCGTCGCCGATCCTACCGGGGATTATTCTGCGCCTCTTGGAGCATTTGATCTTGCAGCTAGTAACACCGGTGTGTGGTGTGGCTACTGTTCGGATAAAATATATAGGGCTTGTCGAGCATCTCCTGCATCACCAAGTGCCCCCTTCCTCTTTGCTTTGGTTTTCCTCCAAAACCCTGATGTGCTCGGACTTTCTCTTCTGAGGTTTCGGATGAGAGGACTTAGGCTTGTCACGGTAGGCGTGTCAGAGTGATCGGTGATCCTTATCCGAGTGCTTCTTCTCTTTGCGAGACTCCCACATAGTCGGGTGCATTTGCTTGCGCTCGGCGTCTTCGGCGTTGGCGTATTGTTCAGCAATAGTGATCATTTCACCTAGCGTTGCCGGTTCATTTATTACTAGGTAGCGGAAAAGCTCTGAGGGCCTCCTAATCCTTCCTGAAAAATTGAAATGACGTCGCCGTTGGACATGCTGGCGACGGTGTTCCTACGCTCGGAGAATCGGCGAATATAGTCATGAAGGGACTCGTCACTCTTTTGGCATATTTAGCGCAGGTCATACCGAGAGGCCGGCCTTTGCCATGTCCCTTGATAATTGGTGATAAATATATCGCGCAGCTGATCCCAGGAGTCAATGGAGTTTTCGGGGAGTCTCGCCAACCAATTGATGGCGGTTGGCGCGAGCATCACGGGGAGATAATTCACCATCATATGTTGATCCCCATTGGCTTCTCGGGCGGTCATGTAATATAGCCATAGCCATTTCGAGGGGTTGGTGTTGCCATTGTAGGGCTCGATGCCCATGGGGCAGAATCCCTTGGGCCAGACCACCTGGTGAAGCTGCTCGGTGAAGGCAGGGAACCCGCTGTGGCGAGCATCAATATCATCTTGCCGGTCGGCTCCTGGAGTGCCGTGGCTTCGGTCATACTGCTCCCAGTGACGGATTTCATCGTGCTCACGGTCTCCACGATAGCGAGAAATGAAGTTGCATGCATCGCGCACTTGATTAAGGATCTTCTGAGCATCGCCTGACTAAGAACTCCTATGATGCTCACTCGGTCGGGAGCGTCACGAAGGATCGGTCGGGCGCGCGGTGTTACGGCCGGTGGAGTGCGATCGGTCGGGTGGAGCCAAATCAGCAATTTGAGCAGTTGTGGCCTACGTCATCGCCTGGGCTCTCTAGAGCGCAGGAGTCTCGAGGAGGGTAGAAAGTGCCCTTTCAATGGCGACCAGGTTCACCGTCAGCATGCGGTAGACGACATGACCCTCAAAGTCCACTGTGAAAGCTTCTTGATTGTCCTAGTGTGAGCCTTCAGCTACCAGAGCCTTCCCCTGGTGAATGGAACAAACAGTATTCCGTCGTCGGTGCTCCCGCCAATGGATACTGGACTCGGCAGCATTGGTGGTGGGTTCGTCATCGGAGACTACGGCCATCATCATTATGACGGAGCTAGACGGCGGAAGTGACGACTTGATAGGCATGCTCCTCTTCTTGGATGGCGTTGAGATGACCTCGGTGAATTGGCATCATTGGACCGTACGCTCACTCGAGGTGGAGTAGATAACATAATCGGCGGGGGAGTCGGCGGAGACTGGTCGGTGAGTATTTGGCGGAGTTGGGCACTCAGGAGCCGGGATCACCCTGTTATAGTGGCGAGGCACTCTCCACGCAGGGGAAGTGGTTGGGCGCACAGCAGGCGTCCATGGCGTTTTTGCCTGGCTGGGAGCGGACTCAAACAAAACGAGTTGGCGCATGGAGTTGCCAATGAAGGTGAGGCTCCCAAAAGTGATGATGGAACCAACAGGGACCTTGGTGCTGACTTTGCAAACAATAGCCATGGAATCCGAATGATGAATTCATAGAATTCCCCTACCTGGCACGCCAACTGTTGTTGCGTAAGATGGCAGTCCTCTGATGGGGTTACCCACAGAAGTAGTCTAGTTCGGTATATGGGGTTTTCTGTGTTCACGATTCTATGGTTATCTCAAGAACTATAAGACAAAGAGAGTTTAGATAGGTTCGGGCCTCTCGGAGGATAACAACCCTAGTCCTGTGTGATGGAGTATGCGTCGAGGAACCTGATTATAAGGGTGCTCATGCGTGTATGAATGTAAGACGTGTCTCCCTATGAGAGGTACCCCCGATCCCTTTATATATCCCAGGGGTCGGAAGGTTACCGTTTTAGGCTTTAACTACCCAATTAAGTACATTTACAATAGTTAAATCATCAGGGATCATGGGCTAATCACAGCATTGCTTGCTATCTTAATTTGTATTCAAGATTGGCAGTTACGTCTTTGAGTTATTGTCATTGATAATGTGGACCAGTCATTGCCTTCGCCTTTCGAGTTCTTACAGTCAGGATATTCCTCCGAGTACTAGACTCAGGGCTCTTTTCATACTGCTGATCGCCTAGCTAAAGAACGCCGGTCCGACCATCTCCAAGGTTGTCTTTACTGTCTTGTTTCCTAACCCCTTGCTCTGTCTGACTGCCTTAAAGGCACTCAGGAGGTACCCTGGGGTCATTCCCCCAATAGGAACGCATCCTCCTTCGATCAAAGAAGAAAAAAGCACCCAGACGGCCAGAGACAACATTCTGCAAAGCAAACACGGCGACAGCAAGCACCGAGGTTCTCACAGCAACTCCATGCGTTGCAGCATCAACCTATCACGATTGCCACAAGCTCCAGGGATCCCAGGGGCTGCCACTATGGCAGCAGCGACTCCGCCCAATCATCGTCTCGACCGGAGGAGATAGTCACCGACCCTAAAAGACCAGCACAAAGAGAGCAGAAGCGTCCCGGCCTTGATGGCAGGGTCAGAAACCACCCCAGGGTGCCTGCGCCAGTGGACATCTCTAGCTCCTCCGACAGGATTGAGCCTCTACCTTGGCATCCAGACATCGAGACAAACAACGTGAGAGCACCGGATGAAAGCTCGTTAGCAGAAAGAACTATACCGAGAAAAGGCCTCAAGCAGGGTACGCCATCCTGCAACACTTCGAACCCGAAGTCACACACTACACAGTGGAGGCAAAACAAATCTGCACGAAGGATAAACACACTAAAACGAACCTGAAATCCTGAACCTTCCACCACCGAAGCAGTCAGGCTCGTTGCCAAGCCGACACATCACAAATTCATGGAGCAGCAAGCGGCATCAAACAAACTCCCCCTTTGCAGGTGTTAAGAAGAAGGAATTTCAACGAAAAGAGGAGCAGAAGAAATGGAGCCGATGGGGCATTTTGTTGCAAACACAGAGGGAGGGGAACGCTAGTTTAAATAGAGGCATTCCCTTAAGTGCCTGCTCCCGTGGCTACAGTGAATGCTGCTTCAGTTACCGTGCACTTTATGGTGGAGAAGGCAGGGCGGCTCTCACCGCCTTATCTACGCTGGTACTCTGCATGCCGCGCATGGCTTTGTCAGGGACAGGATGACTTTTCAGCCTTTTTGGCTGCCACGCATTAACTACGGATGGGAGAAGGAATTATGAAGCAGCCTTTTTGGCTCACTAGGTGGTGTCCGCGGCGATTGAGATCTCTTGTGCCGGTGGGCCCCATACCTATGGGCTCGCGTGTGCTCGAAGATCCTCATGCTCGAGGGCTCGCTTGTGCTCGAAGACTCTCCTGCTTGGGGGCTCACGTGTGCTCGAGGACTCTCATGCTCGAGGGCTCGCCCGACCAAAGGCATGAGTGCCCGAGAACTGGTGTGCTCGAGGACTCGCAGGCTCGACGAACCTCGTCTTCTCGAGCATCTAGGCGATTGAGGACCCAAGCGGCTGAACATCAACATACGTGAAGACTCAAGACCAAGGTTACTCAAGACCATGGTCATTTTTGGATCCCAACCATGGCCTTTTTCCCAGCGAGGTCTCGACGATAGCAGAAGACAAGATCGTCAAGCAAGATTTCAAAGGGTATTTTCTTGCAGGTTATTTTTTGACCCTCGAGCTAAATATTCCGTTTAACTCAAGGCTCGAGGGCTACACTATATGGATGCACCTACACGGTGTACCTCACACGAAAGAAGAAAATCATAGCTTTTTCAAGCTCATCAAAGTTCATCAAAAAAGTATCGAAGTTTCAAATTAAAGAAGAGCTCCTCCCAACTTGTTTTGTCAAAGATTACTTCAACCAAGCTAAGAAGAGCTCGGAGACTGCTGTCGGGGATGTGACCCCTAGGTACCCCATAGTTGGGCTTATCAGACTGGACCAAGGGCAGGCCAAGACTAGCATTGACCATCCGGTGTGGCCCATGAACAGGGGTTTGGTTTCGATAAGGAAAGTTGAGTCCTTATCGGGTAGTTGAACTCCAGATATGGTATCAAGAGATTTATTTATATCAGAATCCTTGTAATTAGTGATTTAGCACCCGAGTTTGATAGGCAATCCAAGATCGACTCGGGATAGAGTCCTGGGTTGTTGGGCTTACCTCCTGAGTATATAAAGGAGGCGAGAACCCCTCTAGAGGCATCTATCATGAATCATCTAGCCTCGTCATCAATCATCCAGCCATCTAGCTCCACCATATTTTTTTTGCTTTCGATGTCTTAAGCCTCAATTGCTTAACTACGTCGTATTATAAGATCGACCATCATATTATACACCAAAACACCGGACGTAGCGCTATTATCCTCCGGAAGGTCTGAATCAGTATAAACCTTGGCTCTTGTGTTTTAGAGTCGATCATCGGGTTTGAAGACGCTGTGCTTCTCTTACACACATCTAATCACTACCTCGGGTACCCCCTTGGGTGGACTGCTCGGTGATTCACTGACACTCCCCAACAAAATAAAAGAAGACCTAATAGATGAATGACACACAAAAACCCTAGACCCAAATTCTCAATCACTACACTAGGCAGGCTAACGCAGTAACACCGAACGACCCTGCCACCAAATTCTGCCACGTTGCATGCTACTTCACTCTAGGGGTGAAAATGATTCGGATAGTTTCCGTTCGAATCCAGAAAAAACGGATTCAGATCTGGATTTTTTATTTTGGATACGGATTTTTTCGGATTTGGATTTTTTTGGATACAGAAACGGATATGACATTACTAATATTCGACATATATGTATTCGAATAATCCGGATAAGTCCTATTCAGATTATCCAAAATTAAAAGCCCATTTGGCCCATGTGGATATTTGATTGATTTTCAGTCTTCTTGGAGCCCGAGTGCCTGGCCTAGATGCAGCAGCAGTGCTGCTGATTCGCTTGGCTGCTGGCCGCCTCGGCCCATCGACTGCCGCCCTGGCCACCACCATGCCACGTGCCCCACCTGGCCCTCAGCCGTCGCCCTGCTTGGCCCCCGGTCGTGCTCCCCGTCGCACCGCTAGCCAGGCACCCTACCCCAGCAGGCGCCTAGCGCCGCCACACCCCGCTGTGCTTGCGTCGTGCCCCTACGTAGGAGAAAGAAGGGACAGAGAGAGGAAAGAGGGAAGTGGGAGGAAAGAGGGAAGAGAGAAGAAAGAGTAAAGGGAGAAAAAAGAAAAGAGAGGAAAAATTAAAAAAAGATTTTCTGTTTATAAATGGAAGATTTTTAGGTTAAAAATCTATCATTTCTCTAGAATTTTAAAAATAAAGGTGATCTTTTAAAAGATTTTAGAATTTAAAAAACTTCTAAATTTGAAGAACATTTGTTATCTTGTTCTAATAAATATCCATAACCATATTCGTATCTGCTTTGTATTTCTATCTGATAATATCCATTTTTATATCCATATCTAGAGTATTCGAATCTGAATTAAAAAAATATGAAAAAGAATATGATATTACTAATATCCGTCTGTATCCGATCTATTTTCATCCTACTTCGCTCATCCTCGTTGCTCCTTGGCTTCTCTAGCAGTGCAGCGGTGCGCCTGTTGTTGCCTGCCCTAGGCGTAGCACTGTGCCGCCAGCCTCAAGCCCCATCCCCGTTGCCGCCAGCCCCAAGTCCCATCCCCGTTGCCGCCAGCTCCAAGTCCCATCCTTGCCACCGTCGGGCCCAAGCTGGATCTGCTGCCTTTGGCTGGATCCGCACCAGTTGTCACCTAGTTCTGTGACTTTGGGTACCACCACAGCCCCTCCACGCCACCAACCGCTTTTGCCAGTGTCCCTGCCATCCCTAATCGCCATCCCTAGCCATCGGGTTTATAGGGACTCAACAGGTCAAGGTTTAGATCAGAATTTCACCCCGCGGGTACATGCGGGTCGAGTTTAAAGCAAGAGCAGGTTTGGGTCCGATATTAGCCAACCTAAACCTGATCCGACCCGTTGCTACCCCTGCCATGGCGAGAGCGGCTGTCCTGGTGCACCGCCGTCAATGCCTAGCATGATTGGCGTGGTGTCGAGCGTCCCCGACTGCCAGCATGGTTGGCCTGGATGGCACCATCGATGGCCTACGTGATTGTTGTGGTTGAGAACATCTCCGAGAGATCTCCTAAATTTTATTACCTAAATCTCATATAGAGACCATCATAAACTCTGTCTTTTTCTAAAAATTAATCAATCTACAGCAGTTTCCCTATAATTCCAATCCCTATTTTTAAAATACTACAAATACGGCCTATAATCTGTAATAATTTTGTGTGAAGCTATGGTACCTTCAAATATGTGTGTTGTCCAGTCTATGCACGTGGGGAGAAAATAATGCGTGCGCAACAGAAAAAATAGGCGTGAACGAAAATAGAGATCGGCCAAACTAATCCTATATTTGAGAGAGATGAGAGGTGATTTAGGGAATGGATTAGAAAATGGACTCATTTAGGGAGATTGTTGGAGCTTCCTTCTTCACCAAAATAACTAAATTTAAATTTTGATAGCTATATAAATAATCTTTTGGAGATATGTAATGGCCGGCGTGGCCAACGGCTGGCACGAGAGACGGCTTGCATGCTGTGACTTCTCCTAGGCCCTTGGCTGCTATAAATAAATTAGGGGCTGAGTAGAAAAACCGCAACAAGCCCCAACTATATATAGGTGTAATCTTTTTTCTTTTTATTTTGGATGGGCAGGCCAAAGACTCAATAGCGTGCCCATTCCAAGAAAAATAAATAAATTACATTTTACGTTTTAGTATGATTAGGACTAATATAAACTTTGTTTAGTCCCTATTATTGTAAATAAATATGTTATGTCATTATTTCTTTATGCCTCATGCAATTTCCATAACATATATTTTATTTGCAATTAAATATTAATTTTGCAAAATGTAATCATCCTTAATTTTAAGTATAAATACAATATGTATTCCAAATACTTAAAATTCAAACAGAATTATAAAATGCAAAATTATAATTCAAGCTATAATCTCAAAAAAATTCAAAGACAAAAGGTATTGATAAATATGATCTACTGCAATCTTGCAGATTATGCATCCAATATTGTCAGGTCTACATTTTGTCATCTTGACAAAATGAATGCCTTCAAAGAGTTCTTCTAAAATACCACACAATTAACATAAAATATTAGGGTATAAACATTTAATGACAGTTTGTCAGATTATGTCCTCCTAATAGCGTGAGATCTACATTTTATCACCTTGACAAAGTGATTACCTTTTAATATGTGCATTGAAATTTTTCTTTCTTTGTTAACACAAGGTATTAGGAAAATAGACATTTACTCATAACATATCAGATTAATCTCCCTAATATTACAAGATCTACACCATATCTTGCTGATTATCCTTACTGTGTTAATAAGAGGTTTACTTCACTAAATTCAAGCTTAAACTTGATTGTGTTTATATTTTACATCATTATTTACAATAATACTATGATCATTAATCATAGTTTAAATCCATGTAGGATAAGATGACTAGCAAAGAGTTTGAGACCGTCACTCTCGATGGTTATAACTACCTAACATGGTCAATGGACGTCAAGGTCAGTCTTGCGTCCTGTGGAATTATGACAGCAATCCAAGACCCCGAGAAGGGGTTGCACCGCTCAGAGATGAATATAAATACAATGCATTATATGTGATTAGGAATCATATGCATGTTGTTCTTAAATTGAAGTATCTGTTGGAAGAAGATCCTAACACATTATGGCAAGCTCTTAAACAGATGTATGATCATCAAAAGGCAATTATTTTCCTAGGTGCAATCCACAACTAGAATCATTTTAGTTTACAAGATTTTAAAACAGTCGATGATTACAACCATGCTATTCATAAAATTACTCCAAATTACGTTTTTGTGAAAGAGAATCTACTGAGGTAGATAAGATAGAGAAAATTCTATGAACAATGCTACATGCTGATAGGATCCTACAGCGACATTACTATGCAAGAAATTTCTAGATTTATTCTGATTTGATAATGAACTCCTATTAAGAAATCATAACCAGCGTTGCACCTTTACCTAAAGTACGTACAAATACATAGAATAAAAATAAGTTCGATGGTTTTTCTAAAAACCAACTATCAAACTTCAATGGAATAAACAAATTGAAGAAAAGGAAAGACAATAGTTTGATAAATCTAATATTTGTCAAAAATATGGTTGTTATAATCACATTACAAATAAATATCGTACCACAAGACATTTAGTTGATCTCTATCTCCAATCCATAGGATGCTCTCGACCTACCCGAGGACAACAATATGAAGCTCATTTCAATCTTTACACTAACAATACAATGGAAGCTAGTTGTTCACAACAAGTTCTACTAGAACTAAGGATGGCAATGGCCCCCGATACCCGATACCCGATGGTGAATTCACCTATTAAGGGATGGGTCTGATGATTTTTTGTCCCCGCGGGGCAGGTTCACAAGCAAAATACCATCCCCATCTGGGTTGGCGAGGCCAGGGCCAGGGAAGGTTCCTCCATCCCCGTTAACCGTCAAGAAACCCAACAACAAAGACTGACATGTGGGCCCTAGTTATATGTGTATAAATACCAAAAAGTGTGGAACCCTAAACCTTTCCCCCCTCCCTCCTAGCCCCCAGGCTCCCATTCCATGCCATCGCACCCCTGCTGCCTCTCCCTATGCGGTTGTGCCCATGCTCTACCGCCCCCCGTGCCCACGTGCCTCTACGTCGCTGCGCCATCGTGCCCTATGCAATCGTGCCCTCGCGCCTCTACGCCACCACACCCCTGCACTTCTACATCGTCATACCCCCGCGCAGCCCCACCCCCACGCCACCATGCCCTAGCGGCCTCGCCCCCTTCGCCACCACGCTACCACGGCGCCGAGCATAAGCATAGATCCACGAGCTATGGCCCCCTCCTGACCTCCCTCACTGCCACCAGCTATGGCGCCCTCCCCCGCCATCATCGGCTATGGCACCCTCCCCCTACCGCCAGGCTATGGGCCCTCCCCCAGTGGGTACCCGTCAACCCGACCGGGGTGAGGATGGAGAAAATTTGTCCCTGACTCCGAGGATAGGTGTGAGGGCTGTCGGGGATAGGGATGGGGAGCCCTCCATGCTAGGGATTATCCCCGTTGTCATCCCTAACTAGAACCAAATAACAACGAGACTCTTCACAAAGAAGAAGGAGATCATATGTGCAATAAAAACATGCTTGTTGACATTGCTTCACAAGACATGTTTGGAGATTTTATTTAAAATCTATGTCTCCACAAACTATATGGTAACCCATACGTCTATTTGTTATTGTAATATTGTGATACAATGTTATATCAATAATTATATTCAACAAAGTTTGTATGCATTTTGTATATTTACCATAACGAATTTCATTCATGTATATAGAATTTCTATAGTAATCAATCCAATAGAGGAATAGATGTGTCAAGTGAACAACGGTACCACTAACTCTCCACTTAGGGAAGCTAAATATTTCCAAACTGTTAAAAAAACAAGGAAATGTTTTAACCATCACAGGACATGATGTTATAATAGTAGGCTCAGGTCAAGCCACCATCGTACTTCCTATGGGTACACAAATCATCATTGAGGCTGTATTACAGTATCCCTATCACTACTACAGAAAACTCTATTAGTGACGAGTAATAACCTTTATTAGTGACGGATAAGTCTCCCGTCACTCTTATCGCGTCAATGATGTAACATCATTAGTGACAGGTAATTACCCGTCACTAAAGGGTCAACCTTTAGTGATGGGCGACAATATTCACCCGTCACTGAAGGGAGCTTATCGGCACACCTGCTATGGCTCTTCAGTGACGGGTCATAATGTCACCCGTCACTAAAGGGGTCTTTAGTGATGGGTGATCATTGTTACCCATCACTAATATTATGATCATTTTAAAAAAAATAATAGTTTTTAGGCTGCATCCTGAATCAAAGTCAGGATTTGGCAGCTAACATATCCAACATTATATTCCAAAGAACATCATAGATAATTCATCACAGAATAAACATAAACAATTCATCACAGAAGATTTATAACCAAATTAATATCACATATATTAACTTCTAACTCGTTATCTCAAAGAAATTACATGGCTAAAACAAAGTTCTATAAGAGCATCATTCCCTAACTTCTAGCTTCTAGCTAACTTCTAACTTTCATAAGAGTTTAAATAGTGTCCTACAAAGATTCTCTCTATCTACCCACCATAAATTGCTTAAGGCTGTACAAGTCTAGTTTTACAGTCTCTTTTATGGTCACCCTGTACTCTTTCTCCCTGAAGAAAAAAGAATCAGTACAATATACACAATGGTTATCAGTGCAAAAAGGAAGATGAATAGGAAGACATCGTACCCTAGGTTTACACCACATACATGATAGCCTCAATTGCACCATTATTGATGTTGAATGGAAAGCGCATACTGTGCCAACTTTTAACGCGTTATCTCGAAGAAATTGGCTAAAACCAGTAGTTAGGTAGCACTGTCTATCTGTGGATTTATATACTACAATTGGGACTGCCTCAGACCCTGCTGCTGCCACTTGAATCTCAGTGGTCTGCTGGTGTAGGTGAGATGTGATGTACTTCTCACAGTACTGCCTTGAAAAGTACTATAACAATAAAATTTAAACAAAGCTAGTTAGACAAGGCAAAGTGCATAGATAATCTAGTTAACCACCGACTAGTGCAAATAGCTTACCACCGACTTCTTGTTGATGATCGAGTTATTTATTGTGCAGACATATAACCGAGTCTCAAAGAATAAACCTGCTGAGATGTCTTGCGGGAGAGTCTTCCTTGTTGGAGTTACATCTGTTGGATTGATAAAATAATAGATGTTCTTCAATTGTTTCATTTGGTCGGTGTCGACTTCCCTGGCAATCCGCTTCCCCTTGTTCCTCGCAGCATTGCTAGGATCCTTCCCTGACATTATAAAAAGCCAATTTAAGTACATAAACAAATATGCATGTCTAGTACCTGAACAGTTTGCTATAGATCGATACCACTATCATTGTCCTCTACTTTTATGGCCGTTGGGGCCTTCTCATCATCAAAGTTAGTATAAAATTTGGCAATAACAGTCAATGAGGTCTGTCTCATTGTTATTGTAACATAGTCCCCTTGGGTTAGGCCGGCTCTTTTACTAAATTTGGGTCACCCTTTATGGAGGCATATCCTATCTCTACAGCTCGCAACCTCAACCTCTGTAGTGCACCAATCTCTTGTTAATATCTTAAGGGTATCACCAGCGCGAATGTTATTAATATAGCCAAAGTTTTTTGATAGAAACTATAATAGTAAGATAATATGACATCAGTTTGCTAGTTTTATTAGCTCATAAACAGAATATGCAATGTACAATGTATAAACCTGGTGATGCCCGTCATTGACTAGATGATTGATCTTTATTAAGCAACTGTCAGAAACATAAGTTGGTATTGTAGGGATCCATCTACTAGTGGAAGCACATTGTATAGCGGAAGTGCCCTGTTGATTACTTGGGAGGCTTGTCATATCCCTAATTCATGTTATATTTGACAACGATGAAAAAAGTACAATACTACTTGTGTAAACCCTAATACTAATGTCTCTAATTCATGTTATATTCAAAAACAACATATTTATTCACAAAGCAACATATTCACTAAGTAACATACATATTCATAGAGGAGTAGGAGGAGGATGAGGAGGTTAAGGAGAACCTTAGGAGGAAGATGCACGAGGCGGCGGCGAGGAGGCTCGGCGATGGAACGGAGACCGGCAGAGGAGGCCACGAGGGGACGGAGGCTGGCAGAGGAGGCCACGAGGGGACAGAAACCATCAGAGGAGGCCGCAAGGGGACGGAGGCCACGATGGCGGAGGAGAATGATAGCGGAACATGTGGAGCGCGACGGTGAAAACAACTATGGAGGAAAAGGCGTGGCTGCTAGGGTTTAGGGTTCTGCGCGATGTGAAAGCGTTCTATTGGCGCCTGCCTATTTATAAACAGCATCAGTGACGGACTATACTTTGTGCCCATCACTAATAATCTAGCCATTAGTGACGGGTGGAAACCATCGCCCGTCACTGGATCAGTAGTGACGGGCGATAGTTGACGCCCATCTCCCCCATTAGTGACGGGTCGTACCGTGACCCGTCACTAATGGGGGTGCCCCCTCTTTAGTAACGGGCTAAATTATAACCCGTCACTGATAAGGCAATATCACTGACGCGTCCAAAATGGTCCGTCACTAAAAGTGTATTAGCGACACGCATCAATTATCTGTCAGTAAAGCTCCGTCACTAAAGCTTATTTTTGTGGTTGTGCATTCAACTCACACTACCACAGAAAAGCACTTTAGTGATGGGTAATAACGTACATTAGTGACAGGCATGTCCCCCGTCACTCTTATCATGTCAGTAAAGCACTGTCATTAATGACGGTTAAACACCTATCATTAAAGGGTCCCTCTAGGTCGATGTCATGTCCAGCATGACCCCCTTTAATGACGAGTATATATTGTGACCCATCACTAAAGTGCACACTATAGTGACGGGTGACACTTTATACTCGTCACTATAGGGTACCTTTAGTGACAGGTCTCAATGGCTACCCGATACTAAAGGGGGTCATACCAGATGCGACATGGACCTGGACAAACCCTTTAGTGATGTGGCGTAACGGACACCCATCACTATAGGAAACCTTTAGTGATAGGTATTTATTTAGACCCATCACTGATGTTATGGTCATATTGTAAAAAATAATTTTTTAGCATGTATCCTGAATCAAAGCCAGGATTTGGCAGTCAATATTGTACGTTACAAATAACACAGAATTCATCACATAATGGTATCATCATAAATTGTATTGCATAAACAAAGCATACATCACAAATTATATTGCAAACATCACAAAATTCATCACCAACTGTTACAAGTCATATTACATCACAAGTTCGAAACCAATAAAATTAACCCATGGCTTTACAATGGAAATCGCCCTTCATATTGATGACATGGTCCACTAGGAATGACGCTAACCATGAACGGATAGCCTGCAAGTCATTCTCATGAAGATTACCTTCAGATATGTTAAATTCCTGCAAAATGAGTTTTTTTACGTTAGTCAATGTTTACATAAGTGAAACGTAAATTTAACACAGCAACAAAGTACATGAGGGTATCTTACATCGGACGATTTAAGATTCGCTATCTTTAGGGCCAACATTATATGGTGTGCGACATAAAATCCGCATTGGTTTCTAGAAGGTTGAGTGTAGCACTGTTATAGAAATACACGATTAGTTTGAACAACACATTTAATTTGGAAAAGGCAAATATTTAGATACTTATCTGCACTGCGGTTTTATACACCAACTATCAGCGTTCCTTTCTGTTTGATGTCTCGAGACCGACACCAAAAGTTCTGTAACGAAGTACAACAAAATTGAGTTAAGCGAGAACAGGTTAAAGGTTGAACTTGTAGTAATAAAGTAAAAAAAACCTTACTCGTCGATTAGACTTCTGATTACCGAGTAGTCCCTCTTAGTGCGGTCACCATTCGGTCCCAACGGTCTTGCTGGGTCAATGTACCATACAATGTTTCACTTGGGGGCGAAGAGTAGTAGGACATAATGTCTAGCCAAGTGGTGTACGCCGATTAAGAAATCTTCTCTTACGGTGCAATGGGATAAGAACCTACTTAGGTAGTCGATGCATAAATCCTTATCATGCTCGATGGTTGACATTGCTAATAGCTGTAGGTTAAGAAATTTGAATGGTCGCTTCTTACATTCTTGCAACATTAGCCTACAAATATAAAAGAGTAATTAGTACAACATAATTACGTGTCGACTTTAATTGAAAGACTAGGTTAAGTGACTTACAATGTCCAGCACCGGAGCAAGCTAACGTTGAGAGCATCTATATTGAAAAGATCATATAGATCCTCGAAGAAAATAAAAAAATAACCATCGGTGGTCTTGAAATGCTGCTGCTTGTACACTACAGTAATTGAACATTTATTATTGTTGCAACCAGTCAGGTAGAATGCATGTAGGTCCATTATGGATTGTCCAGCCTTCCTTAGCTAATCTTGAGGAAGCAAAGGCTTGCCAACTTGGTACTTATTAGGGTGTGCCTGAGTCTAGGTTGACACCACCTTAGGCTTCATAACTTTTTTAGACTTTCTATGGTGGTCCTCTTTGTTTTGGTCTTTGTGACCATTGGCTTCTCGGGCGGTGGCACAACGGTGGCACTTTTATCTTTCTCGATATGTGTAGGAGGTTAAGCAACAGGTGCAGCAAGAGGTTGAGCAGTAGGAGGTTGAGCAGCAGGAGGTTGAGCAGAGCCTGACTTGTAGAAGTCTCGAGATCGACAATAATATGCAGCCTATTCCATTGTACCCTTGTTACTAATGCATCACGTAGAGTATTGGTTTTGTCATTCAAAGAAATAGGCAGTGCGATGTTTTCCACGTTGGGGTGCACAAAATCGATAAACATTACTGCATATCACTCCCTTGTTGGCATAGTGTGTAGCTCATGCACATCTAGGTGGACCATACCACTTGCCACCTCAATCTGATACCCCACAAGCTTTAAGATAAGTGAGCACGGGGTGGGTTCAGTTAGCTGGTTAATCGTGCCTTGCATATGACTGTGAGATTGGGGGGTCACTTCTAGTTGCTTGATGTCTCTTGAAGCACAGCTGCTCTTTCTGATACATGCAGGGCTATCCAATGTAGGTTGAGCTAGAAGGACGATACCCTGTAGAGCTAAGGTCCTCGCGAGATCTAAATATAGATCCATCTTGATTCTCTGCATTAGCACTTCCACATCGATTCCTCGGTCCTTCTTTGCTTCTTATACATGTCAGCGTTGTCTAGGAAACCATGTTTCTAGCCTTGCGAACTAGAGACGCTCTACACCCGACCAGGGTGCTCTGGGTTTTGGAGAGCACTTGTTAGCTCATCCTGCTCCCGCACGGTAGTGAACGATCCTTGTGATTCTTGCAGGGCCAGATCTCTGACCTTTTGAGCCACTAACGTCGCTTCGCTCGAGGTCCATGTGACTTCACCGCTCTATGTCAGTCTCCCCCAGACCCTTAGAAACAATTGTGCTATGCCGAAAAACTATTGCCATGGATTTTCTTGGCCCTCAGTGACCATCCTGGCATCTTTGGCCAACCACTTATCTTTCATCCCCACATAATATTGTGCCAAGATTGTAGGGTAGCTCATTCTTAGCCCAAAGCTCCTTCTTAGCAAAGCTTTCTGCCTTGAACGCATCTAAGCTCTTCATCTTTACAAATAGGTCACAGTTCTTCTTTTATAGGTATGGGTACTTTATGAAGAGCTCGAGATCTTTGACGATAAAGTTTGAGACAAGGTTGCTTTTATGACACCTAGCATGGATATCATTTTTATCATAGTCCTTAAAGCTGTCGCCTTTGTATTCTTAGGAAACTTGAGGAAATTGTTGATCCCGTCGTTGAAGAGTGCAGTCTTCTGCTCTCAACTAAGATTGTCAAACTTCCTCAGGGTCAACGGGACCCTCTCCCATGCAATAAGTCCTACAAGCTTTCTCAGCCGTTGCAAGGCCACTTTATCTGTTGGCAGGCCATCGCTGTCGACCGCCTTGACTGTTAGCTGATCCGTTGGCCACTTTGCTTGCGTCATGGGTTTCTTGATTGGTAGCTTGACCTCGTCGATCGAGCTAGAAGACCCGGAAGATGAATTGGTAGACATCTAAACATTAAGAGAAGGGAAACCTTAATGTTTCATTACAAGAAATGTACGATCGAACGATGCTAGACTTTGTACACTAATAGGGAAGGATAGGTCCTAAATCCCACCTGGGGATGTGCGGCCCACGTAGCTAGACCCCGTGGTCCTGTACGGTTCTAGAGAGAATTTTGGCAGCATCTTCCTGTTATTCTCTAAATACACGTCTCGACTTAGGGTCAAGAGGGTTGTGTATCCGGAGAATAACAGGGAGACACCACCAAAACTCTCTCTCGAACTATACGGGACCACGTGGTCCAGCTACATGGGTCACACATCCCTAGACTATCCAAAGTACGTAGATAATTTAGGAGCATCTTCCTATAAATATGACCAGTTACCCCATCATATTTATAATCCAACACTTCCGAACGGGAGACGACGTAATCGGTTGCATGACTCTAACTCGTTTTTCAAAATTTATTTAGACAGAGGTAAGAAGCAAGAGACTCTTGAAAAAACAAAATTAAATAATATGAATACTCTGAATACAATGAAATATGAATATAACATAGAACATTAATTTAAAAAGTAAAATAAAAAGAATGTAACGAGTACAATGCTATAACGGAGGTACATACAACATGAAATTTAATAACCATATAACGTAACATTGAACGTGAATTTCTAAACTGAAACAGTTTCTTTGTGACAGCATAGTCATAACCTACATTACGTTGAACATGATTGCTCTCAGATGTTGGGCTGCCAACCTAATGGTCTCCTCACCACTAGGCTATAATTTAATTCACAGGTGTGTGTGACAACTAATTCATTAAGCAACAGTAGTAAGCAATAATAATAGGTAATAATAGTAAGCACGTAATGAAAGAACATTGCATGAACAAAATATAGGAACAATAATATTAGCACATAATAAGAGATCATTGCATGAACAAACTTGTGAAAACAAAAAAATAAACCTAATTGTCATACACATCCTTATACTAAAAGCCTTATCTTCATTGAGCAAATATTCACAAATTATCCACAAATCAACATATTCACAAATTATCCACAAAGCAATATATTCACAAATTATCCACATATTCACAAACTCTCAAACTCTAGCCATGTCGGAGGAGGAGAAAGAGGAGGATGCAACCCAAGGTGGCGGCGAGTAGGGTCGGCCACGCGTGATGGAACGGACGGCAGAACGGAGGCCACGCGTCATGGAACGGACGGCGAAATGGAGGCCACGTGGGATGGAACGGACGGCCGGGATGTAACGGAGCAGGGGATGGAACGATGGTGCTGGCAAGGAGCACGACGAAGGATACGGTGATTAGAGCTAGGGTTAGTGTTGTGCGTGAAATGAAAGCATACGGTCCACTTTGAGGCCCGCCTATTTATAATCGGGAGTAATCAGTGATGGATGGTAGTTACCTCCTATCACTAATGACTTACCATCAGTGACGGGCAGTAGTTACCACCTATCACTGATGATCAGGGGGGACTTAGCACAACACTTGTGCGGTCACCTATAAAGTAACCGCACAAGTGTTGTGCTGACTGTTCAATGACGTCATGGATCAGCTTGTGTGGGATGAAGCCTGGTCCGACGTGTCATGGCCTAAAATTTTCAAAATATAAAAGTATTTAAAGCTATGAATAAAATAAAAGGAAAAAGAATTTTTATAAAAATATAATTTTCTTTAAAGAAAAGAAAAGAAGTTTGAGTATTAAAATTTGAGGAAGAAATTTTTGCAAGTAAAATGTTGCTCAGAGTTTTTGTAGAAGTCTCTAAAATGTAAAGAATTTTATAAGAATTT
>KE371218.1:1138829-1150886 GCA_000418225.1 Zizania latifolia | reverse complement strand
TCACTTGGCTGTAGCTTTTGTGGACTGCCAGGCTAGGCCTGATGGGCCTGACAGATTATTCTTCATACTTAATAGCAACCGAGACAAGTGAAATAAAATTTCGGTACTACGGTTTATTCGATTTTGCAAGCGTAAAAACCAAACCGAATATCAAACACGGAACTTCTCAAAAATAAAAACCAAATTTTTTAAAAAAACTAAAATTAGCTATTTTTCGGTTTGATTTACTTTTCGGTTATTTTATGCCATCTTCCCACCCAATTATCAGCAACGGCACGGCAGTATTAAGTTGGAGGAGTCAGCTCTTCATATCACTCTTCCCCGTCTGTCCAAGGCCGGCGGCACCGGCAGCCAGCCACCTCATTCCTCCCAGTAGCCACAACACCCGCAGCCTTCCTGCCTCCCTGACCGGTCAAAAGCACACCACACCGCGCCGCCATCCCCCAAAGCCAAGCACAACTGCGCGGAGCAGCAGCAGTCGCCACCGCCTGCCTTCCGCAGCTCCCCACCCGCGCGCGAGACTCCCGACCGGCCGGATGGAGGCGCCGGACTTCATGGTGCTGGACGCGCCGCCGCCGCCCGCCGCCGCGGCCCCCGCCGGCAGCGAGAAGGTAACCCCCTCCCTCCTCCCCCCTCCCCCCCGGGCACGTCCAGATCTGCGGTGTCGGGGTGGATCTGGGCTGGGGTTCGGGGTCGATCTGCTGGCTTCGGGGCTCGTTTGGCTAATGTTGGTTCCTGTGTCTCTCTCTTTCTGTTTGTTGGGCAGAAAAAGGAGGAGGGCGGGGGCGACGCGGTGACCGGGCACATCATCTCCACCACCATCGGCGGCAAAAACGGCGAGCCGAAGCGGGTGAGCTGGTTGGTTGACTTGGTTTCGGTTACTTCTGCGGGTGTATGGCTGAATGTGCTAATTCGGTGCCCTTACCATGGTTCCTTACTTTACTCACTTGGTTTGCTGATTGATTTGTGCTATCTGGCCATTTTAAGCTGTTGGTAGTGTCTAGCTGATCAAATTTGCTAGCTTAGTGTTCATTAGTTGAGGAATCGCGGTGCTGCAGCTAATTTTGTGGGTTTGGGGCTGACCAGATGCAGTGATTGTTTTGATTTGTAAACGATTTGGCATTTTGATTGATAAATTAACTAGTTGATTGCACGATTGTTGCTTGTTTAGTCAATTATTCGATGGTAATGTGCGTTTAGGAATTATGCTTTCCTTTTCTGCTCGCTGTTTCGTCCTCGGTTTTGTTGTTTGTAGGGGATAGTTGCTTCCCCTTTAATTTTTATTGGCCATGTGATAAACTGAGACCCTGACGCTCAACATACCGTCTGAGATTGGTCTAACTACTTTTGATGGCCTCATCTTGTGCTCGATTTCTCATGTGATGTTTTTACTCTTATCAATCGCAGACAATTAGCTACATGGCAGAGCGAGTGGTAGGAACTGGTTCGTTTGGGATTGTCTTCCAGGTACGGTGCTCGGTCTTATGGAAATGCATGCATACTGTTGTTTTGTTGTACTTTACTTGATCCATTGTTTATCGAATCTAACTGATTTGGATTTCACATGTAGGCGAAGTGCTTGGAGACAGGGGAAACAGTGGCCATCAAGAAGGTGTTACAGGACCGGCGTTACAAGAACCGTGAGCTGCAGCTCATGCGCGCAATGGAACACCCCAATGTCATCTCTCTGAAGCACTGCTTCTTCTCGACTACAAGCAGGGATGAGCTGTTTCTGAACCTTGTCATGGAGTATGTCCCTGAGACTCTCTACCGTGTGCTCAAGCACTACAGCAATGCCAACCAGCGGATGCCACTTATCTATGTGAAGCTTTACATCTACCAGGTTTGTCAACCATCGTTTTAGAACCTTTGTGATTGCCACTATGCTTCTCATCCCTTTGCTAAAAAACTCTTTTGCTATGCTTGCAGCTTTTTAGAGGGTTAGCTTATATTCATACTGCTCCAGGAGTCTGCCACAGGGATGTGAAGCCACAAAATGTTTTGGTGTGTATTATGTGAACAAGACTATATTCTTTCTCTTGTTTTTTTTGCTCTGAACTGGTCCCTAATCACTTGCTAATACAGGTTGATCCTCTCACTCATCAAGTCAAGCTCTGTGACTTTGGAAGTGCAAAAGTTCTGGTATATTCCCTCGAGCAATTTCTCAGTGGTTGTATGCGGTTTTGCAATGTTCTAGTGGTAGACTAGTTGCACCGTTGACATAGCATCAGTGACGTGTTTATGATATGCTACTTTTGCCTTTCATGATTGATTTGTGATAGAAGTTGAGATTTGGTCCCTTGCTGTCAGATCATATATTGAATGCGGGCAGCTTAAATATTAAAGCAGTGCGCTTGGGATGGATTTTCTTAAATAGTTGAATAATTAATAGAAAAACTGCTAGTTGGCATGATTTATCCGGTGGACAATTTGTTGCCTTTGGCTGAATCACACATTTCATATATGTGCTGTTATATAAAAGGATTGTTAAGTTTATTGATTATGTCGCAAAGTTGCCAAGCTGTACTGTTGATTGATGAATTCCTGAGATTGTTTTATAACTGGTGGCTGTTCTCTTCCATCTTGTTATTTCTTTATACTACGATTTTATACCATCAACTGATGATTTCCTTATGCAATTTTGCCAGGTTCCTGGTGAGCCCAACATATCATACATATGCTCCCGCTATTATCGTGCTCCTGAGCTCATATTTGGTGCAACTGAGTATACAACTTCAATAGATATATGGTCAGCTGGATGCGTTCTTGCAGAGTTACTTCTTGGTCAGGTTAGTTAGCTTTATTTGACAAAATATCAACCTTTTCAGATTTCTTGATTAGACAATATTGTTCTGATTATCTTGCATACCGTGCATATGTCAGCCACTATTTCCTGGAGAGAGTGCTGTTGATCAGCTAGTAGAGATAATCAAGGTACTGCATGATGATCCACATTCAACACTTTTATTCTGCTATGGTCATATCTTGTGTTAACTTAATGTTATGGCAGGTTCTTGGTACTCCAACCCGTGAGGAAATACGATGCATGAACCCCAACTATACTGAGTTCAGATTTCCTCAGATTAAGGCTCATCCTTGGCACAAGGTAGTATTTTACTTGCAGTGCATTGTAGTTGTAGCCCACATCAAAACAGGAACAGTTTGTACATCATGTTTAAATTTGGAATTTAAAATGTCTACAGCTAACTGATTGCTCTAATTTCCCTTCACCCCCAGATTTTCCACAAGAGAATGCCTCCTGAAGCCATAGACCTTGCTTCCCGTCTTCTCCAATATTCACCAAGTCTACGCTGCACTGCTGTGAGCTTTCTTTACTTTGCTGAGTTTTGGATTGTTTATAAATCTGTTGGTTTCACTAAGTGCCAGGGTAACAATCATTACATTGATTTAGTCTAGCAATCCATTTCAAATGCTGGTAGTTACTGCGATATATTTTTCATAGATAAGTGTCATGAGCAATAAAAAGAGGTGTTTCTGTGGAGGATCCTTGTGGAAATAGATTGATGGACTTGTGGTCCTGCATGGGTATTATAATTATGATATCCAGTGGTCCAGAACCAAATGTTTATGGGTGTTGGCTGGTAAAGAGTGGGCACAACTTTATACAATCGCATGTGCTTGTTAATATTGTTATTAGTTCTCCACTTAACTGTTAATTGCTTAGTGCTTCTGTGCTTGTGCTTTAGCTGGAAAATAGCATAATATTCAAAGCAACATTGTGTGCATTTTAAATAACTTACATTTGATTCCTTGTATGCAGCTTGATGCATGTGCACATTCCTTCTTTGATGAGCTACGAGAGCCAAATGCACGCCTACCAAATGGTCGTCCATTCCCTCCTTTGTTCAACTTCAAGCATGAAGTAAGTGAATGAGAACAATGACCTTTCATGTCGTGGCTTTTGGATTTAGTTTTGAGGTATATGGTGACATGCTTATCATTGCACTTTTTTGGTATGCAGCTAGCCAGCGCCGCTACAGAACTCATCCACAGGCTCGTACCAGACCATATCAGACGACAAAATGGACTCAACTTTGCGCATGCTGGGAGTTAGAAGGGCACCACAGACCCTCAACGTTTTGTTCGTTTATTTTCCATGAGCCTTCAAGCAATCCTAGATGGCTCCGATGGTCTTGAACTTGGGCTCCCATCTCAAGATTGCACCAGCCTGCAAAGCCATTTCCGCAAGGACCCAGTACCAGAGAAGTAAGTACAGTTCTGTAAATTTTCTGACCGTGAAGAAGTGCCTGCTGCTGCCGGTGTTAAGTACGTGACGGGGCATGCTGGAGAGATGTTAAGTTATGGATGTAGGAGGTGGAAACTGGAGACATGTTAAGCTAGGCTGTGACCTGTTTACTTTCCTTTTTGATTCTTGCCATATTGTGATCCTTATCATTGCCCTCCATTAGCGTAGCTGCTCCCTGTTTTGTTTGCTCTTCTCATGATGTAAATGCCAACCCAATCGCAATGGTCGTTCTTCTGTCACATGGTGCATCCCTTGATCGATTCCGCATGATTTGCTGCGTTTTTTTGTGATCGCATCTCTCCCTATCCAGTCAAGTAACACTGCAATGACAGCACAAGTTAATTCCTAGCAATCGATATTTGCACGCAAGAGCTGCAGAATCATCAATTATGAGATACAGTGCACACGTCGGATACAGTGATGAGATACGTGCATACATCATACGCTAGTCTCAGAGCAATACTGCGAGGCTATAGCGGCGGGTTTTTGCAGGTAGCGCGTGGCGCCTACAGCCGCGGGGGTGACTCTATCCTGAAAAATAATGCAGTCGTACCGTTTTCGCTCGCGCGTTGTGGTGGTTCAGTGGCGTGGCGGATCGGTGGAGGGGACCGACGGAGCAGAGTGGTGGCATGGTGGCGCGGCGGACTGGCGGATCAGCCAAAGTGGCTGAGCTTTCTGTTCCCCTTGATGCCTTGTTTGGCTTGTTTGGCAGGATTCAATTCTGGCGATGGTCAGGATTTTAGTTTAAAATTTTAGCTAATTCATATAAAATAAATCAGAATTAAGCTCTATCAAACAAGGTCTGACAGTCGGTGTTGATCAGGCACATCCAGCCGATACCACTTGTTAGCATTGATTACAAGATCACACACTCACACAAGTGTTTTTAGATACTACGCACTATCACATTTTCTTTCTTCTTCCACTCGACTCAACTAACCAACCAACTGATTACAAGTACTTACTCATGCACACATCTAGCCACTAATCATACTAACACACTCCACTAATTATATGCACATTATGATCTTCACTAACCAATTCTCACATACACATGCACACTTAATCTCTTACATATGTACTCAACATAATAACATATAATCAATAAGATTAATCTCAACAATACTATCATGCCCAGCCGCCCACACCGTATATGATCGAACAGACTCATGATGAACCCAACTCACGTGTGGCATTAACACGCCCTACAAAAATCTTATCATACATCGGGGCTGACCGCTGACCATAAGAACATTACAAGTAATCTCCAGATCTCGACAAGTGCACATGATATCAGAGAACAAAAACTCAACAAGCGTACCCCTCATATGGTCAGAAATGGCTTTAAAACAGCCATGACAAATCAATCAGGACAGCTAGCATCGACATCGTGATTCTTGCTCTTGGAGAGGACCTAACAATCAGACACCCTTCAGTCGATCTATCAGTTCACTCTTCTTCAGCTTGGAGTAACCTTTCATCCGTCTCGCCCTCGCCAATTCTCTCAGTTCAGTAACCTTCATGTCATTCAGATCTAGCACCTTTGCTTCACCATCTTGACGTTCCTTCGAAGCATTACCTATGCCTTATCAGATGACAGATGATCAGGACTGGGATGTCAAATAGCTTGTATTTTCTAAATCAGCTCTCCTACAAGACCTCATCACAGATTCTTCTTCTTCTTTAATGGTCACAGATTCTTCTTTGGTTCTCTACATGCAAAACGAATGCAAGTTCTATGTTTTTCACATACCGTATGACCGCTTCCTCCTGTGAACCTCTTCGAACGGGTCAGGTGATTGCTTCCTCGACCTCCTTGAAGTTCTAGGCGACTCCTCGGCAATGGAGGTCTGGATGCTTCTGAAGAACGCAATGAGCTCTTCTTTGCTACGCTTACTAACCGTTCTTGGCATCGGAGATCCGTTAGCTTCTGCTCTGATGCTCGCCAAAGATGAGCCCGCAAAGCTTTGACGTGGAGGACAAAGCAGCACCCCATCTGCAAATTCTGCGACCAAGTTCAGTGACTGCAACAGAAGTGCTCAGCTTCGTTTCGCCGTGGTTTGCAGTTAACTGCAGTCTCTGATCAGATGTTACAAAGCAGAAAGAAAGATGCTGCAAATAATGATTCATGAAGCTATCTACGTGGCTGTATGGGTCACCAGGAGAAGTACTGAGAATTCAGGCATGTATGTAAATTTTCAGAATGAAACGATCCCCCTGTCACCTTTGTGGAGAGCAAATGATCCCGGAAAGGCAGCCTTTGCAAGATGATTTGGAGAGATTTGATGATGCTGCAAGTGAATTCCTCCCATTTTCTCCCTCTTCTTGCTCCACCACACAACAGGAGAAGAACTGTCTGCTTCTATTCACTCTCAGCCACATGGAAGGATACCAGAGAAACTTTTCACTTAAACCCTCGAAGTAAAAGTGAATTTGTTATGCCCCTTCGTGGAACTAATACAAGACCAACAATCTTGGCTGTCCTTTTACTGAAATTTCCAAATGTGAGGGGCCAAGTGAAAAAGAGGCAACCCAATCCAATCCTGAAAGCTATCCATTTCAATCAAGCCAGCTGCACAAACGTCGCGAGATTTCGCGGCAAAAATTTGAACTGCCGTTCTTCCTCCTGCTCCCATGGCGACGCCTCCGCTCACCTCCGTTTCCAGCCACCTCCGAGCCCCACCTCCATGGCCGCCTCCCAACAACACCGTCACCAGCCTAAGAACAAGGGTTAGGTACAGCGTCCTCGCGCCATCCGGTAATGTCCTGGAGGCGACTAGCCGGCTACTACTCCAAGGGACAACAGGAATTCGCCAAATCGGACCTCGAGAACCGATGTTAACGTGCAAATTGATAGTTTCTGTCGGTCGGGTGAGTTGGCGGAGGCGTTGAGGTTGCTCGGCTGGGATTGCATCGACGCCCTGAGCTATGGCGCGGTCATCCAGTTCTGCTCGGAGCAGAGATCTTTGGAGGCTGGGAAGAGAGCCCATTTCTTGGTTCGTGCATCTGGTGTTGGAAAAGATGGGATGAACAGTGTCCTCGGACGGAAATTGGTGCTGATGTATGTGAAATGCGGGGACTTGGGGATGCAGGGAGGGTGTTTGATGAAATGCCTCGAGTGAGCGACGTGCGCATTTGGACTTCGCTGATGAGTGGTTATGCGAAAGCTTGTGAATTCCAAGACGGCGTTTTTCTATTTAGGCAGATGCACTGTTCAGGGATTAGGCCAGATGCACACGCTATTTCGTGTGTCTTGAAGTGCATTGCCGGTTTGGGACATATAGTATATGGTCAGGTTGTTCATGGGTACCTTGAGAAGTTGGGTCTAGGGGTGCAGTGTGCAGTTGGAAATGCACTGATAGCGTTGTACTCAAGGTGTGGCTATGTTGAGGGTGCGTTGCAGATGTTTGATGGAATGCCTGACCGGGATGTCATTTCTTGGAATTCTGTGATTAGTGGGTGCTTTTCAAATGGATGGCATGGTAAATCTGTTGAGCTTTTTTGCAAAATGTGGTCTCAAGGCCTGGAGATCAATAGAGTGACGATGCTTGGGGTTTTGCTTGCTTGTGCTCAATTAGGATATGAACTTGTTGGAAGGGTGATTCATGGATACTCTGTTAAAACTGGACTACTTTGGGAGCTCGAATCTTTGGAGAATGGAATAGATGAAAACCTGGGATCCAAACTGCTATTCATGTATGTGAAATGTGGTGAATTGGGCTATGCAAGGAAGGTTTTTGATGCAAATGTCACCAAAAGGCAAAGTACTTATGTACATGCATGGAATCTAATGATATGTGGGTATGCAAAGCTTGGTAAATTTCAAGAAAGCCTCTTACTTTTTGAGAAAATGCATGGTTGTGGAATTACTCCTGATGAACACACCATTTCTTGCCTCCTAAAATGCATCACTGGTCTGTCTACTGTTAGGAGTGGTTTGATGGTTCATGGGTATCTTGTGAAGTTTGGTTTTGGGGCACAGTGTGCAGTTTGCAATGCTCTGATATCGTTCTATGCGAAATCCAACAGGATTGAAGACGCACTCATGATGTTTGATGAAATGCCTCATCGAGATGTCATTTCATGGAATTCTGTGATTAGTGGGTGTGCTTCTAATGGGTTATACGATAAAGCTGTTGAGTTGTTTGTAAGAATGTGGCTAGAAGGACAGGAGTTGGACTCTACTACACTGCTAAGTGTTTTGCCAGCTTGTACACAGTTGCACTATTCATTTATAGGAAGAGTGGTTCATGGATATTCTGTGAGAACTGGACTGATTGATGAGACATCTTTTGGTAATGCTCTTCTCGACATGTACTCAAATTGCTCAGATTGGCGTAGCGCTAATAAGATTTTCAGGAATATGGAACAGAAAAATGTAGTGTCATGGACTGCAATGATCACAAGTTATATCAGGGCTGGACATTTTGGCAAAGTGGCTGGGTTATTTCAAGAAATGGGATTAGAGGGTATCAGACCAGATGTGTTTGCAATCACCAGTGCTCTTGATGCATTTGCTGGTAATGAATCGCTGAAACATGGCAAATCTGTCCATGGATATGCTATTAGAAATGGAATTGAGAAAGTTCTTCCTGTTGCTAATGCGCTGATGGAAATGTATGTGAAATGTGGGAATGTGGAAGAGGCTAGGTTGATTTTTGATAATGTGATAAACAAGGATACAATCTCATGGAATACACTGATAGGTGGTTACTCCAGGAACAATGGTGCCAATGAAGCGTTCACTTTGTTTAGTGAAATGCTGCTCCAATTCAGACCTAATGTGGTGACCATGGCCTGCATCCTTCCAGCTGCAGCAAGCCTTTCATCACTGGAGCGAAGCAGGGAGATGCATGCCTATGCGATACGAAGAGGGTACTTGGAAGATAATTTTGTAGCCAACGCACTTGTAGACATGTATGTTAAGTGTGGGGCATTACTGCTAGCACGACGTTTGTTTGACAAGTTGACCAACAAGAACCTGATCTCATGGACCATCATGATAGCTGGATATGGCATGCATGGTTGTGGCAGAGATGTCATTGCCCTCTTTGAGTAGATGAGGAGAAATGGCATTCGGCCTGATGCAGGATCTTTCAGCGCCATTCTGTATGCTTGCAGCCATTCAGGTCTTAGAGATGAGGGATGGAGATTCTTCAATGCAATGAGGAATGAACACAGAATAGAGCCTAAACTGAAGCACTACAACTGCATGGTCGATCTGTTAAGCCATACTGGGAACCTGAAGGAAGCTTACGAGTTCATCGAGTCAATGCCGATCGAACCAGATCCAAGCATTTGGGTCTCACTACTGCACGGATGTTGAATTCACAGGAACGTCAAGCTTGCAGAAAAGGTTGCAGAGAAGGTCTTTGAGCTGGAACCTGAGAACACAGGGTACTATGTTCTTCTTGCCAACATATATGCTGAGGCTGAGAAATGGGAGGCTGTCAGGAAGCTCAAGAACAAGGTTGGTGGCCGAGGACTCTGTGAAAAAACTGGCTGCAGCTGGATTGAGGTCCGGGGCAAGGTCCATGTCTTCGTTGCGGACAACCGGAAACACCCACAAGAGACGAGGATTGCAGAGTTCCTGGATGATGTTGCCAGAAGGATGCAGGAAGAAGGCGATGATCATAAGAAAATGTACGCCCTGATGGGCTTGCTGATGATGCTGTTCGTAATGAGGCGCTCGCGGACACAGTTCAAAGCTGGCTGTTGCATTTGGACATTTGGTGTGCTGAATTTGTCAGAAGGGCGGCCAATCCGTGTGACGAAGAACTCAAGAGTTTGCAGCCATTGCCATGAGACTACCAAGTTCATTTCCAAGATGTGCAGTAGAGAGATAATTTTGAGGGATTCAAATAGGTTTCATCATTTTGAAGGTAGGTGTTCTTGCAGAGGTTACTGCTAGCATTATGCCCTAGAGGTAATATAGAAATATTGTACGTGACATATTATGTTTATGAAATAAAGTTATTGTTTCTTGAAATAGATTGTTATTATGGATCAACAAATACGTGATTTGTTCATTAGACTCATAATGTGACTATTTCTAAATGATCCCTGATTGGATATAGATCATATATGAAACAAATATGATTGAGATCGGTATGTATATTGATTGATGATTATGTCTCATGGATCATAGATATGGAGATACCGACTAAATAATATGGACGTATGTTGGAGAACATGTGTTGGATAGATTCACTATGAGGTACTGTTGAGATTTCACGTGTCATCAGTTGATCTCAGTAGTGTTTATGTAAAGTCCTTAGACCTAAGATCTCCATGGTTCCCAACATGCGTAGTAGCTTACTTTGAAACTACTAAACACTATTTTGTAACTGGGTAGTTATAAAAATAATCATCGGGTATACTATGAAACATGTAGTGAAGTATGAGTGATCAATATGGAATTTGCCTCTCCCTACGGGAGAGATATCTCTGGGCTCCTAGATGTAATGGATTATGGAAGTGCATGGCCATGCCGACGTAATTAAAGAGTTAATCACAGGTTATAATCTAATACGGAGATCGAGAGAGGATCACGCTATTGATAGGATGCACAAATATCACCCTGTGCTCGATCTATATCGTGAGGCAAAGGGACATATACATATGGAACATTACGAGGTTAAGCCGATATGATCTTTACGTATACTTGGATTAATACGCTTCGCTAGAGGCCGCTGTTAACCGAGTATGAAAGAAGTTTCTATATGTTAATCAAGCTATACGTGAATCTACAGGGTCACACATTTAACGGGTTGGAACATTGGATTCGAATTTGGCTCAATATGGATAGAGATCCAAACAGTTTGGATGGAGATCTGAACAGATCGGATAGGTATCCGAGTAGAGTACTGGTTAGGCCCAAAGGGTCTAAGCTAGGACGTCTATATATATGAAGGTACAGGGCGCAGGGATGCTATGCTTTTGCCTCATATGTTGATACGTTTCTCATGCTAAGTTGTTAGCCACCAAGAGCAAACCCTAGCCGCAGTCTCTCGAGCCCGACTATCTCATCGACCGTCCGGGTGCTAGTACACCATCGATCGATATTCCACCCTTGGATGTGTGATGTGTGGATACTAATAGAGGTGCTGCTTGATTGCATTGCTCATCGGCATCGGCATCGCTGATTGGATCGGCGATGTCATCGGCTCGAGCTCAACTGAGAACTTTCCGATCGAATCATCTAGTTCTTGAGGGTATCATTGAGCGAAGGCTTCTCGAGAGTGTCATCGGGCGAAGGCTTCCTAAGGACGCCGATTGGCTCTCGACCACATCGACACGCTCGAGTTGGATCGGCTCGCTACTCCAATTCTTCTTCCGCTGCATTACGTGCCTAAGGTAACGATCTATGGTCCCTCTCTTAGCAAGATATCCTGATGTGCACGGTAGAAAATTTTTGTTTTCGGCTAACATAGCCTCTGCGCTGCCCAACAGATACTAGTGAGAAAAAACTCTAGTGTAGGAGCTATTTCTTTACCGAAAAAAAGTTTTTGCTACACTTAGCACCATGTAACCTTGAAATATCAACTCTGATTTGCTCGTTACTGTTAGAATAGCAGCAACTTGTATTCACTTGGGGGCAACCAGCCAACACATATACAAGAGAAGGAAAGGAGGATATGCACAAAGCCCCTTATACTCTGGGGATATTACACAAAACAATATATATCTCTAACAGTTACAAGAGGAAGAATTGAAGAGGGTGCATCACATCATTGTGGGAAACTTCTTTGTATGAAACAACAAAGGCATTTCACCATTAATATATGAAA
>KE371218.1:1113086-1129931 GCA_000418225.1 Zizania latifolia | reverse complement strand
ACTTCTTTGTATCATCAAATGATGCCAAGAGGTAAAAGTTCAATTTTATATGGGTATTACTATTACCCTTGGATTAGTGAAACATCATGATCACACCTAACTAGTCACGAATTCTGTTCAGGCTGCTCCAGGAGTTCGTCAACAAACATGGAGCTGATCTCCAAGTGATTTACAGTGTGTCTGGGTGGTTAAAAAATAACCCTGCAAATTATTGTGTAAAACTCACTTCAGGCCCTAAACTTGAAGGTATCTGTGGCCTTAGGCTTGTTATGGTACAATTTCCCAATTATAATATTCTTTTATTATAAATGTTGAACTATATTTGAAAAGATGGAAGATATGGATGTCTCTTACTCTCTTCACTCTCAGTTATATGTTAGTTTTATTGGGTCAACCTGCTTTGATAAATAGTTTTTTTTCTCTGTATGATGCAGAAGCAAGACAAGAATTTAAAGATTCTTGTTCTGTTCAAGTGTACAGTGTCCAGGCTTGTATTCCCAAAGATTCTGCTGTACTTTGGAATCCTGAATTTGTACAGGCAGAGGAGCTTTTTAACCAGCCATTTGATGAAGAAAACTGTTTTAGAGATAATAGGTATTGGTCTCTTTAATCCCCTTGTTTATCCCTCAAAAACATATGCAAAGGAGATGTAAGAGAAGACATAATCAGATGAGAGCAATATGGAATGGAACAGAAGGGAGGGAGGGATGTTATATTGGGCAGCAAAAATATTAATGAGAACTGTTTGATGCATTTTTTTAAATTTATAAGCATCAAGCATGTCAATGTTTTAGGCTTTTAGCCTACCCCAACTTGTTTGGCATTGAAAGGCTTTGTTGTTGTTGTTGTTGTTGTATAAGCATGTCAATGTTTGCTGCTTATTTCCCTGACCAGGATTCTTAATTCAGTAGCTTCTCAATTCTTTTGCAGGTTTTGTGGTGTTTTGAGTTCTTTTGTCAAGCGAACTGCTAATGGGAAGCTTGTGAGTTCATTGCTGTCAAAGCCTATGAATAGTGTTGTGGCAGCTGCACAGTCAAAACCTAGTAATGCTCCAAAGGAACAACCTGCTACAGGTCGGCAGCAAGGTCTAACTGGCTCATCCAGTCCAAAAAAAGGAATGGGTAATAAGGCTGAGATAGATAATTCCTCAGTCTTGGATAAAGCTGGTAATGCTCCTGTTATCAAAGAACCATCGGTTGCTTTTCATGCAAACAAAAACAAGGCTCAGAATGGGAAGGCACTGCCCAGTAATGGTGGATCACTGGCTACCATGTGGGGATGTGCATCAGCAAAACCTAAGACTACAGCTACCACTCATTCTACAGCTTTTACAAGTGTTGCTGGTATTGTCACACAAAAGTTCATGTTTTTAACCACCTTTTCTGCATGTTAATTTTGAATGCATCCCTGCTCATGTAAAATCAGATCTGATATATAAAGCATACTTCTGGAGTTCTCATGTTGTTGATGTTTCCAGTTACAGCTGATGCACAGATATGTGCAAAAGAAGCAGCAGATGCTGATAGCAGTGATGATGAACAAGGTGTACACTACAAGCGGGGCTCTAGTGCAAATAACAGAAAGAGAAGAGCAGTCTTTGATCTTTCAGATGATGAAGATGACAACGTTGTAGCCATTGCATCTCCTGAGCCACCAGAACAGCGCATCACAAATCCTGTTACTCAAGCTGCTCAAGAAAGTAAATCAAAACAAGAAAACATAGAAAATAAACGGGAGATGGAGAGCGATGCGAAAGGTCGCATAGGACGGGCAGATTCTTCTGAGTGTAAAATCAAAAGTGGCAAAATTGTCAACCAATCTGGGATTACCTTAACAGAAAAGAGGAATGGTGATGGTCCACCAACCAATGACAATAAGCAGGATCATCCTACTGAGATTGGTTCCACCTCACCTAAAAGAAGGAAAGTTTTGAAGACACGAATAGATGAGCGGGGAAGAGAAGGTGATGTTATATTCTAAAGCCCATAAGACATACTACCCATGTTTTTTAGTCATGCTGATATTGTTTCAATGTTTCAAAAAGCGCTAGGCGGTAAGCGAGTAGAGAGTGTGCGCCTAGCACCTAGGCAAGCCCAGGCGGTGGCTAGGCGTTTAAACCTAGACGGTGTGGTTTGGAAGATTCTAGACACTATAATTTTATAGGAAACAAGCTAGCTTTTTCTTTTTTTAAAAAAATGGTTATTTAGCATTTTAGCTAAACTTTGCCCCCATTTACATTAAAATGCTGATCAATTAGATTTTGGAACATCAACCAGATTGCCCAGTAATGTTTTGAAGTTTTCAACAAGCATGCTGCATACTCAAATTTGTCAATCAGAAATGCTGGGCAAATTCAGTGCACGGATCACTGCCACTCAGCGCCTAGGCGGCCGCTTTTTAAGCACTATTGTTTACTTGTGCTTACTGGCTGTTGCAAAAGCAAAAAAAAATGCAAATGCAACAAATTATTAGTTTTCCTTATTATGATTATATTCTACAACAAAGTAATCAAGACAACATGCAACTTTTTTGTAATAGTTATGCTAATATAGACAGATGTGGTTTACTATAAGTAGACGAATATACTAGCTTTCTGTACACTAAATTGAACATTTAATCTTTGTAGATTTGTTTATGGTGATCCTCTAGTTTTATGCTCAAATAAGCATGGAAATGTTGCTTTTTCTTTATCTATTACCCCCCTCTATTGAAAAACGGAGGGAGTATTTTGGATGCATGCCTACATTGTGTACAAGAAATAAAGGTGGCGATGTATATGTGTTATCACCATATTATTGTGACATGCGTCTTAGCCTTTCAGTCAGTCGTCCTTTTGGTTAATTCTCTCATCTACTTTTAGCCTTTCAGTCGTCCTTTTGGTTAATTCTCTCATCTACTTTCCTTCCACATTAATTGGAGCCCACCGAATCTTTACTTGCATTTCTGTTTCAGTAACCGAGGTTGTCTGGAAGGGTGAAGAAACTTCTGCAGGTGATAAGGCAGAGAAGAATGTGAGCGATGCTGGTGCTGCAAACAGGTAATGTTTTTTTTTGTGCTGTGTGAAATTTGATAGCTAATTATTGTTTGACAACATACAGGTGCAGCATGTTTTTATAGTTTGATGCTGCAGTTGTTTGGTCTGGTACCATTAGAAATATGATATTTTTATTGTTCTCAGTTGAATTAAAATAGAACTGCTTTGGAGTTTGGACTATCTGTTCCCATTAGCCAAGTCCTGAATCTTTTTCTTCAATTTTATAGGATTGTTTTGTCGTGTACCCAAAAATAATTCATCCAGTATGAAAAGCTGTAGGGCATTATGATATCGAGCTGGCTATAGAGTTATAGGAGAAATTCTAATTCTGATCATCATCCAGGTGATTGGTACCTGAATCTTTTTACGTCCTAAATCGTTTGTGCAGATAGCCTAAACTATCATTCGGCCATCCTTCGTGATCTTTTTGTGCAGTTACTTGATTTGTTTTCTTCAGTTCCTTAGTAGCTGCTTTGGTGCATGCAAGTCTGCCCTATTATCTGAGATCGACATCTTTTCTGATTTGATGTCTCATGTAATTTAGTTGATGATGAAACAACTAGGCAAACTTCAACTAGTGCATCATTTTAAATTTTTTCGAACGAGTGCATCATTTTAGCTGAACTCCCTCACAAACCAACTTATCTATAAGATAATTTTCGTTCTCCCCATTTTCTGTCAGGGCAACTATCCCAAGCAAGCCACAATCAGCATCAAAAACTGACAAAAGCAATGCTTCAAGTAAAACAATAGGCAACAAGAAACCCGCGATGGCAGGCACCAAGCAAGGGAACATACTCTCGTTCTTCAAGAAGGTATAAAGCCTTCTCGCTTATCTGACGGAATTGTTCAGGAAGGGAGTGTCTGTTATTGCACAGGCTTCAGCCACCGAAACCCCAAAACTAATTCAGCTCTACTTGAATATCATCAACCTGAACAAGGACTTCACCGAGCAGGTAGCGACTGTAGCATTTTGTTCTAGCATGTAGTACTGATCAATTAAACGGACATCATGTTTCAGAATTCCGAGGCTCTGTGCTGTACTGCTGTACATATCATGTGACCTATGTGACTTCGTATTGGTACAACTCTTCTCACGATGTTGTCTGGAAACTGAGGAGATACGCTGTGGTTTCGTGAAAACTGTTGGAGATGCTGCTGGATGGGCATGGCACGACATGACTTCTGAAATTTGTAGGTAAGCGTGCGTGCATGCACCCGTGTCGTTGTCACTTCGCCGTATGATCAGGTCAGGTATGGGCACTGCAGCCAAGTACGTACAATTCATGGAATGACTACTGCCTGCTTGATTGCTTTTTCGCACTGACACAGTGTGCAGCACCTGTTGCTGCATGTTCCATCGGCAGGTGTACAAGTCAACCTCTGCAAGTAAAAACACTCTACCCCGTACTTACCGGCGTATAGGGTAATCAATGACACTACCTATTCGAACATGATTTACCTATATTTAGCCATGTGATGTCACAGCTTCGGAAAAAGGCATTCATACGGAAGCTTTTTGTTCATCCGTTTTATAACGGATGTACGTCTAGACGGTGGTATAAAGGCTCTTTTATGTTGTCCAGTGTAGTCGTGTAGCATGGTTAACTAGAATGTCAATCTAATCGTTTAAGATGGACAAGCATATACGAATCACTTCAACTACATAGCTCGTTGAGGAATTGCTCTTCATAGATCTTAAAGATTAGAGAAAGTAATGTCAATATGAAGCATTCTAACTACTGGGCTAGTTGAGAAGCTACTTTGTTTATGAAATTTGTGTTTCCAATCTTGACCCAAGTACAACATTTTAATACATTCGAACCTTTGAATATTCTATGTATTCTTTGATGACTAAATTACTTGTAATCTCTCAAATTCTCAAAATTCCAAATTAGTCTTCTGAAAAAAACCATTCATTAATTTCATTGAAATCCTAGAGAAAATTCAAACCTTGATTTTGAATACCCTACTAATTCGAACATGATTTACCTATATTTAGCCAAGTGATGTCACAGGCTTTGGAACAAGGCATTCATACCAAAGCTTTTTGGTCATCAGTATTATAACGGTTCTATGTCTAGATGGTGGTATAAAGGCCATTTCCGACTATGTTTAGGTCAAGTGTAGCCGTGTATAGGGATGAAAATGGACTGGATAATTTTTGTCCGAAACATTGGAAAACAGATATGGATGTGGATTTTTTTGAATACGAATATTTTTGAATATGAATTTTTTTCGGATATGGATATGATATCACTGGTATATGATAAATTCGGATTAAGATTCGAATAACTCAGATAATTTATATTCGAATATCTGAATAACTCAGATAGTTTATATTCAGATATCTAAATAACTTTTACTGTTGTACCCTGCTACCTCTCCTAACGCACCATACCGCCGCTCCTGCTGCACCCTACCGTCTCTCCAGCCTCCTTCCCGTGATGCGCTGCCCCATGATGGTCTCTGTTGTGCCGCCCCGCCCCTCGTTGTGCCGTTGCTGCCCCGTGGTGGTGTGTGTCAGCCCACGCCTCACTGGCACCCGCCACGCTGTAGCCACGCCATCCTGCGGTCGCCTCTCCTGCCGTACCACCTCGCCCCTTGCCATGCCACAATTGCGCCACCCCGCCTCGTCGTTGAGACGAAGAAAGAAGCAGGAAGGAGAGTGAGGAAGGGAAAATGAAGAAATAGGGTGAGAAATGGAAAGGAGAAAAATAGAAACAAATAGAAAACACAAGAAAAACTTTTTTCATAGTTTGGAAATTTTAGAAATTGGGAGATTTCTAAGTTTGAAAAATCTAACATTTCATCTGAGATTTTAAAAAGGAATTGAATATTTTGAAAGATTTTAAAATTCAGAAAATTTCTTAATTTAGAAAACATTCTAATTAAAAACATCTTACTTTATATATCTCTGCCAGACTACAAGTAATAAAAGAATATTTGTATTTTTAATGTACATGTTGTACTTGTAAAGTAAAGAATATTTTCTTGTTCTAATAAATTTCTATAACCTTCGTATGCTTTGAGTATAACGAGCAGATACCAATTGAATTTAGGTGAGAGTCACTGGATAGTCGTAAAGAACATGCATCTTAAAGTACTTAAGAAGGACTAAAGATGTGTTCCTAGTCTATGGATGTGAGGAAGAGCTTGTTGTAAGTGGTTATACCGATACAAGCTTCTAAACCAACAAGGATGACTACAGATCACAATATGTATTCGTTTTCTACCTTAACGGTGTAGTGGTGAGCTGAAAGAGTTCTAAGCAAGAGACGATAGCTGACTCTACAAAGAAGCTGAGTACATAGCTGCTTCGGAAGCTGCTAAGGAGGCTGTTTGGATCAAGAAATTTATTTCTGAGCTTGGTATAGTATCTAGTGTTTCTAGTTCGATAGACCTCTATTTTGATAATAGTGGTGCTATCACACAAGCCAAGGAGACTAGATCACACCAAAAGTCCAAACACATACTTCGGTGATATTATCTAATCCGTAAGATAATGGATAGGGATATGTAAAGATATGCAAGGTGTAAACCGATCTAAATATTGTAGATCCGTTGACAAATCCGCTCCCATAGCCCAAGCATGAGATGCACACTAGGTCTATGGGTATTAGATACCTATATGGTTGACTCTATTGCAAGTGGGAGACTGTTAGCATTATGTCCTAGAGTCAACATGAAGATGTTGTACGAGGCATATTATGTTTATGAAATGATGTACTGTTCCTTGAAATAAATTATCATTATGGATCAACAAGTACGTGACTTGTTCATGAGACTCGTAATATGACTATTTCTAAATGATTCGTGATTAGATTTAAGTCATATATGAAACAGATATGACTGAGATCAGTATGTGTATTGATTGATGATCATGTCTCATAGATCATAGGTATGAAGATACCAACTCAATAATATGGACGTATGTTGGAGAACATATGTTGGATAGACCCACTATGAGACATTATCGGTGAATCACCGAGCAGTCCACCCAAGGGGGTACCCGAGGTGGTGAATAGATATTTAGGAAAGCGTAGTGCTTTTAAATCCGATGGTCGACCCTAGGAAATAAGAGCTAAGATTTATACTCGTTTAGGCCTCTCGAGGAATAATAGCCCTACGTCTAGTGTTTTGGTGTATTATATGGTGTCTAAACTTACAAAGCAATGCGCTTAAGCGATGAAGGCTTAAGGCGTCGAAAGTAAGATGAATAAATTGTCTCTAGGAGCCTCACCCCCTTTATATACTTAAGGAGCGAGCCCAACAACCCAAGACTCTATATCGAGTTAGTTTCCCTGATACCTAAGATCACATACTAAATTCGGCTGCTAATTCCCTAATTACAAGGAAACATATCTCTTTATACCAAATCTATGATTCGGTTCCTAAATAAGGACCTAATATTTCTTATCAAGATTGAACCTTCTTTGTGGACCATACCAAACTCTAATGCTGGGCTTGGCCTGCTCTTAGTCCGGGCTGATAAGCGCAACATGAGGTACCCAAGGGTCATATCCCCGACAGATACTATTGAGATTTAATGTGTCATCAGTAGGTCTTAGTAGTGTTTATGTAAAGTCCTTAGACCTGAGATCGTCATAGTTCCTAACATGCATAGTAGCTTACTTTGGGACTACCAAACGCTACTCTATAACTAGGTAGCTATAAAAGTAATCATCGGGTCAGCTATGAAATATATAGCGAGATGTGAGTGATCAAGATAGGATTTGCCCCTCCTTATGGGAGAGATGTCTCTAGGGCCCTTGATGTAATGGATTATGGAAGTGCATGACCATGCTAACGTGATTATGGAATTAATCATAAGTTATAATTTAATACGAAGATCAAGAGAGAGATCGAGCTATTCATAGAATGACATAAGTCTCACCTTTTGCTCGATCAATATCGTGAGGCAAAGGGACATGTACATGAAAATATTACAATGTTAAGCCGATATGATCTTTATGTATACTTAGGTTAATATGCTTTGCTAGAGGCCACTGTTAATGAAATATAAAAAGGAGTTTCCATACGTTAACCAAGATATACGTGAACCTACAGGATCGCACACTTAATGGGTTGAAATATTGGATTTAAATAGGATTTGAATTGGGCTCAGTTTCGATAGATAGATATCCAAACAGTTTGGATGAAGATCCGAACAGATCTGATGGAGATCTGAGTAGAGTCCTGGTTGCGCCTAAGCTAGGACATCTATATATATGAGGGTGAATGGTGCAGGAAAAACATGCTTCTAAGTCCTTTTGCTGCTTCGTATGTTGATGTGTCTTTTGTTTTAAGTTGTTAGCCATTGAGAGGAAATCCTAGCCGCCACCTCTCGAGCCTGACCACCTCACTGACCGCCCGGGTGCTAGTACACCACTGGCCGGCATTCCACCCCTGGATATGTGGATACCAGTAGAGGCGTTGCTCTACTGCTTCACTGATCGGCATCGGTATTGGTGTCGCTGATTATATCATCATCATCGTCGGCTTAAAGGAGGAGAGGTCGAGATAAGTTCTTGGGAGTTCCTGACCACGCTGATCAGCTACTTCCCAACCAGGCGATCGGTTCCTGACCACTTTGGAACGCTTGTGTTGGATCGGCTCATTACTCCAACACCTCTTCCATTGCTCTACGTGCCTGAGATAATGATCTATGGTCCCTCTCTAGCAAGATATCTTGGTAGAAAAGTTTTTCTTTTTGACTAGCGTAGCTTCCACATTCCCCAACAGTATTATATCCATATTTGTATTCGATAGTATCCATTTTCATATCTGCATACGTATTATCTGGATCTGAATCCGAATACAAGAAAAAAAATATGAAAACAAATATGATCACTAATATCCGTTTGTATTCGATCCATTTTTATCCCTAATCATGTAGGATGGCCAACTAGAATGTCAATATGATCGTTTAAAATGGTTCTCTGTGGGCCCCCATGCCTAACAAAGTGCATTAGACAAAGCTAGGCACACAACATGAAAGTTGCCTAGAGAGGGGTGAATAGGCGATCTGAAAAATTCTTCACAAAAGCTGTTAAACGCTTGGAACTTCTAGGGTCTAGAAGTTTTGGTTTGAACCAAAACTTCTTGGTTTCGGATATTAAGTCCAAAAGTTCTAGGGTCCGGAAGTTCTAGTTGAAACCAAAAATTCTAGGCACACCAGAAAATGTGTAAACGACTTATTAAAATTTAGCTAACAATATAAATGAATATAAAGATAGATATAGTTGCTAGCAATGTATTTTGTGCATGAAAAACTAGATCAATCTAGAGTTTGAGTAAATCACAAAGTTTGTTTCCTAAAACTCAAATCCACAATCCTACGTCTTCGTTAAAGGGCCACAAAGGCTGGGTCTCTCTCAGCCCTTTCCTCACCAAGCAACCACAGAGATCGAGCTTGGTTTTTCACTAAGTTACCTCATCGAAGTCGAGGTGGAAATTTCTACAAATCTTTTGGGCACACCACAATCACCATGGGTGCTCATGGATCGACGCCTAGCCGTTTAGGAGATACCACCTCTAAGAGTAACAAATACGCCAAGGAGTTGCTAGGCTCAAAAATTTATGCTCAAGATTTTGCAACAAAACTGAAGAAATCACCCACACAAAAACTTCTAAGAAGATCAACAATGAAGTTTGCAAGAAGTTTGATGCGGCTCTCACACACAAAAGATGAATAGATTGCTCTAGATCTAGCTTGAGAGGGAGTTTAGAGTGAGAGAGTGAGTTTGCACAAAGTTGGCTATTGGGCACAAAGGGGTGTGGGGGTATTTATACCCCTCACTCGTAAAGTGGTCGTTGAAGAGATATTTTTCACTTTAGTCCCGAAAATTCTGGGTCAGTCCGAAACTTTTAGGATTTAAAACCCAAAACTTCATGCTAGAACCGAAACTTCCGGCTTGAAAAAAATTCCAATATAGAGAGCAATTTCTAGTACTCCCAGCTTGAAAACTAATTCAATAGAGAAATTTCCAAAACTTCTGGTTTAAACCGGAACTTTCAGGCTTAAAAAAATCCGATCCAGAGAGAAATTTCAGGAAGTTCCGGTTGAAGTAGAATTTTCTGAAATTTTCAGGAAGATCCAAATGACTTTCAAAAATAATTTTCTTTGGACTCAACATTTATATGAATTTGATATTTTGCATGGTTGAGCCTATTTGAGACTAAACTTCAAATTTCATTATTCTAATCACAATTTTGATGCCTTCTTTCTCAATTCTCTGCACACAACTCAATAATGTTGTTAGTAGCATTTGATCACTATTGCTATTAATACACTAAAATTAATTAGGAGTGTAGATGCACTTTCACAACCTACATTATAAGTGTGAGTGATCTTCCGTATCTAGTTGTATCATCATATCTAACATGTCATATCAAGCGGATAGGGATACGTTCCATCCAAACATGTCCAAGACACTGACAGCAAAGTCAGTTATGAACAATAAGACGAGTGATAAGACTAAGTGACTAGCATATATAGGCTAGACCTAATAATGATGTAGGAAACAGTGGGGTATTGTGGTCATCTAAAGTCTCATGACTTTTGCGAGCTCACCCTAACACATTCTTATAAGAATCTTAGCCACATAAATCACGCTTAACTAGTCTAATTATGAACCCATATAACACTATGTGTAATATACTTGATAATAAATAGCAGTATGATGTATAACTATTATCTTCTGGAGACTCAAACCAAGATAAAAACATTGTATTTAGTGCTTGTGACAAGTTTTACCACAATGTTTAAGCCTGCTCACAAACATCGTGTTATCAAAAAATATGTTGTGACCTACAATGTCGACATTACTATTAACCACTCTTTGCTCTCCAACAAGTAAAAGCAGATGAGTAGAACGTAAGTAAAGCTCTACTACTACAACACCAAGAGTCTTCTCGTATTACTCTTCTCTCCTCCAAATGTTCGATCTCATCGACACATGGCGTGTTCCAGAAGACAAGCTTTGTCAGCACGAGAGGATACTTTTTGAAGCGTTTGTGTGATCGAGCTTTGCTTCTCCTCTCCTTCCGTTGGCCATCATCATGTCGCATGATTAGGCCATGCTAATCCAAGCCAACCACCGTACTAAATCCTTATCTTGCTGATCGATTTTACTTATAAACACGACCGGTCATCGTCAAGATGGGGGATGCCTTAAGACAGCAGCAAACAGCAGCGAGGCATGCAGAATTACATAATAAGAAGGTAAGGGAGGTTTCATGGCATCGTGATGGCGACCGGTCGAGAAAGCTCCTCTTTTTCTCCTCTTCTAGTTGGAGATGGCAACGTGACATCTCCATTGGGAGCTCAGAGCTGTGTGTCCCTAGCCTACTACATGGGATAGAGCTAACAAAAAATAGAAATATATGCATAGACTGAGCTTTATTAAGCACATATGTTTTAGCTCGTCCTAGGCCCGACACGAAGCACCGAGCCATGCTTGGATTGAGGGGTCAACCCATGGGCTGACATGGCATGTCCCGATGTTAATATTAGGCCCGATATCACTCCCTAGTGGCCTAGCGAAATATCCCAGTGCCCCAGCACATGTATACCTTCATGGCCTCGCCCATATATATACCCCATTCCCTAGCCAAGTTCCTACTTCCCCTCCTCACGAGTCACGCCCTCACCTTGCGGCTAGGCAGCTGACTACCAAGCTCCCCAAAACCTAACCATAGCGCAGACAGCACAGATCTGAGCTCCCTAGTCCCTAGCCTCCCCTCCGATCATTGTCTCTAGTCCACCTCTCTGGCCGATTGCCCCCCTCCCCGATCCACCATAGCCCCTCTCCTCAACTATGACCCTCTCACCGATGGGCCACACCATCGAACGAGTTCATCAGTGGATCGGCCTCACTGCCTCAGCCATGCAAAGCGAAGGTAAGACTTTGTCCTTGTGGGTCCTATAAGATGCATCTGTTAACAAGCATAGGGTATACTTTAGTCATTACCTGCTGAGACTGAAAAGAAATACAAGCTAGTGTGGCACCAAGGGATGAAAACGGATCATATACAGATGGATATTAGTGATATCATATTTATTTTCATATTTTTTCAAATTTGGATTCGGATACTCTGGATATAGATACGAAAACGGATACTATCGGATATGAATACGGAGCACATACGAATATGGTTATGGATATTTATCGGAATAAGAAAATTATCTGGTAGATAACAAATATTCTCTAAATTTAGAAAGATTTTGATTTTTAAAGTCTTTCAAAAGATCACTTTCTTTTTAAAATTCTAGAAAAAACAATAGATTTTTAAATATTAAAAATCCTCCAATTTCTAAACAGAAAACATTTTTTTATTTTTTCTCTCTTCTTTTTTTCATTCTCTTCTCCCTTTCCTCTTTCTTCCCTCTTTCCTCTTCTTCATTTCCCTTCTTTCTCCTGCACGCGATGTTGGCAGTGTGGCAGGATGCGCGGCTAGGTGCACAGCACAAGCGGCTAGGGGCTAGGCACCAATCGAGGTGGGGCCAGGCAGGGTGTGTGCAAAGGCGCGGCAGCCAGGCTAGGGCCACGCGGGCAGGGCACTGGCCAAGCATAGGCAAGGCGTCGGCTAGGGTGGGGGCAGTGTCTGGGCGGTAGCTAGAGTGGGGCGGCCCAAGCTGGGTGAGGCGCTGGCCAGAGCAGGGCGTTGGCTAGAGCGAGGCAGCCTGGCCAGGGCAGTGTGGGGCGGCCCAGCCGACGCAGGACGGTGGTGGGGTCAGCTAGACTAGGACTGATAAGCATTTTATTCCAAATAATCCAAATAGGAGTTATCCATATTATTTGAATTTGAATCTATATCCGTCAGGTAGCAGTGATTTCATATCCGTTTCCATATCTGAAAAAATCCGAATCCAAATTCATATAAAAAAATCCATATCTAAAAAAGAAAGTCCAAATCCATTTTTAATGGTTTTGGACAGAAACTATCTGATCCGTTTTCATCCCTAGTGGTACCCACTGTCCATCAAACTCCCACTCTAGATTTGCAACAACAGATTCCATTTTATGCCACCAAATTTTCTAGACAGATTAGTGTATTCTATTTCGGTTTGGAGAGGCCTTGTGTTTAAAAGTATCGGTGAATCACTGAGCAATCCATTCAAAGGGGTACCCGAGGTGGTGAATAGATATGTAAGGGAAGCGCAGCGCCTTTGAACCTGATGGTTGACTCTAGAAAATAAGAGTCAAGATTTATACTGGTTTAGGCCTCCCGAAAAATAATAGCTCTACGTCTAGTGTTTTGGTGTATTGTATGGTGTCTAAGCTTATAAAGCAATACGCTTAAGATATGAAGGCTTAAGGTGTCGAAAGCAAGATGAATAACTTGTCCCGGGGATGCCTCGCCCCCTTTATATACTCAAGGGGCAAGCCCGAAGACCTAGGACTCTATGCCGAGTCGATTTTTTGATACCTAAGATCACATACCTAACTCGGGTGCTAATTCTCTAATTACCAGGATTCTGATACAAATATATCTTTTCATACTAGATCTTGAATTCGGTTCCCAAATAAGGACTCAACCTTCCTTATCAGGATCGAACTCTCTTCATGGGCTATACCGAACTCTAATGCTGGGTTTGGCCTGCTCTCGGTTCGGACTAATAAGCCCATCTTGGGGTACTTGGGGGTCATATCCCCGACAGAAAGGCCCCATGTTTGATGTATGTAACATTAGCTGCTTGAAGCAATGTGTAGGTGCAGGGATAGATATGTATGTAAAAGTGCATTTTGATATATCTAGACCCCTAATTAATTTTGGCGTATTAATGATAATAGTGACCAAAAGCTACTAACTATATTGCCGAGATATATGCATAGATTTTAGGAAAAACGGCGTTACAATTGAAACAAATTTGGAGAAAAGCTCTGTTTATTTCAAAATAGGCTCAAAGACGCAAAATGATGAATTACATATAAATTTGAGTCTAGGACCACCGTACTATAAAGAGGGATATGTTGAAAGTTATTCCAAAGCTTTGTGCTCAAAGAAAAGTTTTTTTAAAAGCCTTTTGGATTGAATCAAACTTATTTTAGAATTTTCCAGCATGCCTAGAACTTTCGGTTCAGTTCGGAACTTACGAAAACATGGTTCTGTTTTTGAGTTTTTATTGGTCCAAAACTTTCGGTTCAGTCCAAAGCTTCCGAAAAAGTGGTTCTGTATCGACATGTTTTTATTCTCGGAACTTCCGGTTAAGCCTGAAACTTCCGGTTAAGCTCGGAACTTCCAAAATTATCGTTCTGTATGGAACTATTTTTAGCCCAGAATTTTCGGCTTAGCCCATATATTCTAAAAATGCGGTTCTGTTTGGATTTATTCTTGAGTCTAAAACTTTCGGACTGATCCAGAACATCCGGGTTTTGAAGCCCGATACATCCAGATTGATCCAGAACTTCCAGATGAACAGTTATAAAATATCTTTCAAACGGTCACTTTTTGAGTAAAGGGTATAAATACCCCCTCACCCCATTTGACTAGTTAGAATTCTTGAGCTTCATTCGAAAACACACCCCAACTTTCTCCAAGCTAGATCTTGAGCAAATCTTTGAGATTCCATTTAAGAGTGCAACACAAATCGTCTAGCAATCTTCTTGGAAGATTTTGTGTGGTTGAGTTCATTAATTTTCTAAAAAAATCTTGAGCACAAATATTTGAGCCTACAAATCTTTCAACCGGAGACAGCTAGGCAGCTAGGTATCGATCCGTGAGCATCCAAAGCGATTGTGGTGCTACCTCCTAGACAGCTAGGCATCGATCCGTGAATACCCAAAGCGATTATGGTGTGCCCGAAGAAGTTTGTACAAGCTCTATCTTGGTTTTGATAAGGTAACTAATAGAAATCCAAGCTTGACTTTAGTTAAGGCTTGGTGAGAAAAAGGGTTGAAAGAGACCTGGTCTTTTAGGGCTCCTTAACGGAGACGTAAGATTGGTGGATTCGAACTTTGAGAAATAACTCTTTGTGTTCGTCGTGTTCTTCGCATTCTTACTAGTTTATATTTTCATATTGCTTGATCTACTTGCTAGCTAGCTTGCAGAATATATACCTGTGTAAAAGTTGTAGCTAACAACCTTGCTCATACTTGTATTTATTTATATTGTTAGCTAGATTAAATTTCTTAGCTGTTTGTTGATTTTCTGGTCTGCTCGGAACTTTCGAATCAACCCGGAACTTCCGAACCCCTAGAACTTCCGAGATTCTTCCAGACCCCTGGAACTTCTGACTTCACCCGGAACTTCCGGGCCTGGGAAATCTCAAACTAACAGTTTTTCGCAAGAAAATTTCAAATCGCCTATTCACCCCCCTCTAGGCAACTTTCAATATGAACTATTAGATTTACATTCTTAATCGCATTACACCTTGTACGTGCTCAGATTAAAAATAGATCCAATGGCTCTGCCATGTTTTACATGTCTTTGTTAATTAATTGTTTCTTCTCTGTACTGTTAGGCCGTCTCTAGGTCAAGAGAAAGGGGCATGATTCTGAGAAAGACAAGCTGCTCTGCCTCTAAAACTTCTCATTGATGAGCTACCTGTTTTCCATTGTTGCCCCTGTTGTTGGAAATCAATGGGCTTCAAAAATCAAAATGGATACATGCATATTAGGTCGTGGGCTAGCACGAGCTCATCAGGCCATTGTGCTTTCAGACCGGCATAGCCTGATTTTGGCTACAGTAGTGTCATGCCTGGGTCAAGATCTCATCCCGTAGGTTGGCATGACATGGCCTGAAAGCATAGTCGGGCCGTGCTGGCTCGACACGAATCGGATCATGCCGACCTCATGCCTAGGCCGGGCCGAGCAGCCCTTATGGCCATCTATAAGTTTTATAGAGTAATTTCTAGGCTAGAAAATGCATATGTTAGAATTACATGGTATATTAATTCTGTTTTTAAAGAGTGTGTCTAGGCATCTCTCAAATATTGTTGGCTTCGCATCTGGCTACATCACAATCAAGCTCTCGCTTGTAGGTCTAACTAGAGCTACATTTTATATTATAAGTCTATTCAATTTTTATGCATGATTACTGCTTATCTTTTTAGTTGTGCTCTACAATCAACAACAGATATTATCGGGGATATGACTCCTGGGTACCCTGCGTAGGGCTTATCAGCTCGGACCGAGAGCAGGTAAGCCTAGCATTGGAATCCGGTATGACCCATGAAGAGGGGTTCAATTCTGATAAGGAATATCATATCTTTATCTAGAGACCAAGCTCTATATCTGATATAAAGAGATATATTTATACTAGAATCCTTACAATTAAGGAATAAGGTCTTGGGTTCAGTATGTAATCCCGGATATAAGGGAAACAGACTCAGGATAGAGTCCTGGGTTATTGGGCTCTCTCTTTGACTATATAAGGGGCGAGGCACCCCCTAGAGACATGCTTTTATGCTTTCGTCACTTATGCTCATAGCTTTGTAAGCCTAGACACAAGTATAATCCGCCGAAACACTGGACGTAGAGCTATTATTCCTCGGGAGACATGAACTGGTATAAATCTTGGCTTTTATTATTTAGAGTTGACCATAAGGTTCGAGAGCGCCATGTTTTCCTACCTCTCTATTCATCACCTCGGGTACTCTTTGATGGACTGCTCAGCAATTCACCGACAGATATCGACACTGATGTGGGATAAATCTAACAGTATTGTACTATAGGCTAGTAAGAGAAAAGGACTAAATACAGTTAATTAACAAAGTCTAGTCTAGATGAACGTATTAACAAACTGTAGATGAACATGTAACCCAAAGTTTAGAGGATAATCAAGTGAAGACCATGATGGCATTG
>KE371218.1:1069938-1086362 GCA_000418225.1 Zizania latifolia | reverse complement strand
ATCGTATGATTTGTCCAACTCAGTTTATAGACTTGGAAAAGGGATCGAAGTCGACGATGATGGGAGCCTGCACGCTGGGACCCATCCATGTGTTCAACTGAGATCGCCGCACGATGGGCAGATGGGCTACCGGATTTGCTTTGACGAATGCTGAAGCCCATGGGCCCACCGAACCCATGTCATGCGGGTGCCAGGGCTGCCACGTTACCCGGATCAGTTCGCGTAAGCAGAGTAAAAAATTGACAAGTGGTCGAACTGGATAGAATGTAGGTTCATTGGTTCTAACCACCGGTTTTTTATTTTTATTATATTTTTTGTATTATTTTTAATATAAAAATTGATAAAAACGGCTAGAAAATATGTATAATTAGATGTTAAAACAATATAACTTTACATCTAAGATGATGATATCATAACATCATAATTTAGAGTGGTATTATAACTGTAAATTCATAATGATATTAATATCTAAATTATTTAATAAAGTTTATTAAAGATATATAAAAGTAACAAACTTAATCGCAAGTCCACATACATATTTGACATCTTAACCTCAAGTTTATAGTAAAAATACAAATTAAAAGGTATTTTGTGTTCTAACATCGGAATGACTGGTTCTTTAAAACCAATATCGGTTCACCATTCAAAAAATTGATTAGTTTGCCCGGTTTTTACCTATTCAAATGCATGTCTAGCCTTTTGGTGAAACCATACCAGTTTAATGTCCGGTTCTCGTTTTTCTAATTCGATCGCCGGTTCGGTCTAATTTTTTAAACTATGTGTTTAAGTATGATTATTCTAAATAATTCATCATCGTATTATTAGTTTCACACATTTAAAAATATGATTTCTAAAAAATGAAGTTCTTATTTAACTTTTCTAAATATAATTTATAATATTTAATTAATCTGTGTGTTGATCATTCAGCAATTCAGATTGACAGATTGTTTAGATAGTAAATCTATAAGCTAGAAAAAAAGGTAGACAAATATATAAAATGTTTTAAAAACAAATTACAGGAAGGTAAAAAAAGAGACTTCCTTGCCTTTGTGGGGAGCACATTTCCGTAACGAAAAAAATATTTCTTTTCACTCAAAATAACGGGTTTACTGTACAGTTTACTCGCACACTGACAGATGGGCCACAACCTGTGGGTCCCGCGCGCACGCATAATAATACGGCCGCTCCTAGGTGCTGAGCTGGATCATTGCGGCGGTGGGAGAGTGGGCCCACGATTGGGGCCCACTGGTCAGGTGCGGGCCCACACGTGATGGATCATAGTGGGGCTGGCCACATGGGTCTAGTGCCGCCAGGTGGGCCAGAGCTCGGGGCCCACGCGTGATAAAGAGACAAGTACGTAGAGGGGAGGCCGTGCGACCGACGTAGCCGTGACCCGTAGGGTTACAAAAGCCGCGGATTCGGGGGATATGCACCGATTCTGACCCTGCTAGGTGGGCCCTAGCGGCGCAAGCCTGTTTTCTTGGGTAAAATTGCACGTACTCCCCCTCCGGCTAAGATTTTATTTATATATTTCAACTTCATCAAAAAATACTTTATTTCTTTATTAGTTTGTACTCTCGGTTTACGGTTTATAAATTAAGTAATTTTACTCCCTCGATACCTTGATCTACCTACACCTTATCGGTTACTTGAAAGTTATTTTCTTATTAATAAGAGCAATTTAGTTTTTTATTATTATCAGTAATTTATCAAATTGATGTTAAAAGTAAAGTTTTTATATAACTGAGAGGCTCGATTGAGAAACAACGTAGAGCATAGTTAAAAACATTATCCCAATTCTACCATGTGTAGTTTGGGCTGCTTTGTTTTGGTTTAAGATAAAAAGAATCGTCTTTACAATGAATGATGTAACTCTCTAGTAGGATTAACAAGCACCTCCGTAGCTGATGAATTGAGTTCAGCTTGATTATGTAAGTATGTATGCAAGGGCATTGTTTGGTTTTTCTATCAATATATGATAAAGCGAGTTATTTCTTAGAAAATACGCTATTTGTTAAGCTAGTTAATTAAGCACTCAAATGAGTGTGGGAGATCGTGAACGTGATGTGTACGCATCCGAATTGTAGTCGGGAAAAAACTACTAAAATACATCAAGTTTTAGAATATTTGATGATTTTTCACTAAAAAATAGTTTTGATTATTTGTCAGTTTAATTTACAATCGTAGGTTTAGATAGTCACATATATCATTTATAAAAGTGATAAATAACTAAATAATCAAACTGTTTAAGTGACAAATTAAGAAATCTCAGGCAAATTTTAGGTAACTTCACGTAAGCGTCGTCGACGGCCGTGGTACTGTAGAATGCAAATGAATTTGCATGAGATGTGACATTACTGTACTGTGCAATGCTTTTCGTGGACAAGGGCGTGTGCCATTTTCGGTTTGCAATAGCCGACTACACTTGCAAAGGAGAGGAAACACGCGCGGATGGAGGAAAGGGATAGCCCAGCTTTTCTGATCATATTTTGCAGGGACAATGCATGCATTTCGTCCATGATTGATGACTCAAACATGGCTATAGTTCTCCACAACTTTCAGGCCGTTCAGTACTTGCGTTTTACTCTTCGACAAGCTAGGTCATTTTTTTGAGATAATAGCTAGGTCATTCTCTTGATTTGCCGGTTTGAAAGTGATGATTGTATAAATGGATCATCTGACTCCACAACTTTAAAGTTGAAAAGTTGATAAAGGCTTTTTAAATAGTTTTTTATATTTTTTACATAAAGCTTGTGAAGAAATTATACAATTTCAAACTTTATCGTATTTCTCTAACTTGATCAATTTTATTAAAAAAATATCAACAACTATCAAATCAAATTAGTTTCATTAAATCTATCATAAATTATGTATTAATGTTATACTTGTTTATTTGATATTATTAATGTTAATATATATTTTTTAAACAGATCAAAGTCAGAAAAAATCTGACATAAAAAAGCTAAACAATTTAAAATATAAAACTGAGCAAGTATTTTGAACGAATGTTATATAATAATCTGGAACAATGATCTGCCCACCCGGACTTCGGAACAAGGCATTTATGCCAAATGTACAGCTCTGAAACTAGTCTGCATTTAAGCAAGCTACGGATTGATGTCATGGACTTTGATCTTCTAGAAGATTTGCAGGCAGATATGATAGCTAAGCTTCTTCTTCACAGCTCTTTGCAACCTGAATATATTTGATGTAACAGCGGAGAGATTAACAATTAGTTCTTGCTGATGAAGCTAATTGAGAAAGATGAGTTTTACCATTCTTAAGGAAGTACTACAAGGTACAAGGTACCAACAGGTACTAAATTAAATCTAACCGTTGATTTGATAGAGACAAGATTAGAAAATAGACATCATTCCAAAACATCATTTCGATGCTATCGCCCTGCTTGCCGCCGGAGACCCACCGCCGACAACCCACCGACGCCCACCGGCCATGCCGCCTCCCTGCTAACCCTGCGCAACTCACTGTGTTTGCCGACGTGAAAGTATAAAAATACCCTTTCAGTTCAAGAGGTACCATTTTCTGTCCACACAGGTATCAGTAGGTACTGCATTGATCTTAACCATTAGATAAATATGATCAACAACTCAGATTTAGTACCTCTTTCTCTTCAAGAATGGTAAAATTCCTCGTCGAGAAAACATGGATCCACTTTAATTTGCACGCAAGTATGCATGACAGGGACGTCAAATGTGACAGAACCGCAAACTCTTTTGTGTGAATCTGCGTATCCAATCTGAATGGATGCCATGATTTGCTCTGACCTAATCATGGGAGTTTGGTAGGCAGCTAGCTGGTCGTTGCGTGATATGCTCGATTGATCGGTCGCACTGGTAAGAGATATACCACTCCAAGATCACGTACCTTGCAGTCAAAGCATGATACTATAATTAGTAGGTTAATACTGTCTTAATTAGCCTGTGCTTATACGATTTGCAATCATGGTGTAAACCACTGGCCCGACTAATAATTCGCAACGGTGCCCTACGACGCCACATGATGGACATGATCGTACTGAAAGCAAATGAAGGTTATTAAGGGTTTGTTTAATCCAACTCTTAACTATAATATCCATACTAGTTTTAGAGTTTACACGATAAAATAAAAATGATTAAACTTTTATTTAAAGTCAAGAACTAAAAGTAAATGACTCGGTTAAATACTCTCAGTTTATCTACATTTTGATATCCAAGATTTTTTAAGTTAGATTTGACAACTCTAAGAAATATTGGATTTAGAGTTGTTTCAAACCGGACATAAGTTGCAATTTGTTTCAAGACTGGGAGCTAAAAAATTAATTTAATTTGCGCTGAACTTTATATCTGAGCTAGCTAGAGTTCTTGCCACTGTATATGTATTATCGATCGGTCAATTAATGGTGGGTGCAGTGTTAGTTTAGACATACTTAAATCGCCAAAAAATTGCAAATAGTTCAGAGGTTGTTACCAATATAAAGACGCAAGCTAGTTAAATTAGTTATTCATTTGCATTTACTTGCACGAGAGTCACGCTCAATATCTCATTTTCAGTCCATGTCAGGTAAAAAGACGCAAAAGAATCGCATTACTAAACCATGTCTTGATTGTGCTTTCCCTTTAATCGCGACACAGACATTTCAATTAATCAACAAACCACGTCATGACCGTTAAGAAACTTATGCTACTGAATATATAGTATATAGTTTTTAGCGACAAACAATCACACGAAACGATAAAAACATGAAATACATGGAAAAGCTATGTCTCAATTTATACACAAAACTTTAAATTTATAAAAAATGTAAAATTTATAGGTTTCTAAAATATTAGACCATAACTGTGAACTATATAACGTGTAATCTCAACTTTAGCAACTGAAGCTCATGATCACCTCGCGTTCAAATCAGCGAATACACGCCATCTTTCGTTGGTGGATAGAGTACTTTCGACAGATTAATGGCGGTTTAGCTTCCAGCAACGCAGCAAATCAATAAACAGCCTCGTTGATGTGCACTGTACTCTGTTTCCTTCAAAACCAAAGGACAAAAGGCTCGTTGATTTGGCTCCGAAAAACTTCAACGGAAAGCCGCCGGTGAATGGCGAGCCAAATGAGTGATCAAATGTACACACACCCATGGAAAGCCCAAGCATGGAATGATTGGATTCCTACCGTTTCTCTCCCTTTTTGTGGGGTGTGTTTTTTCTTGCTTGCTTGTAAGGGTCTTTTCAAACATAAGATGGAAGAGGATTAAGTTGAGGTTTATAATAATTACTCCATCTATCTCATAATATTATAACTGAAGATCGAATTTGATATTCCATAGTACAATAAATCTGGATAGTGGATGATTCGTTGTACTATGAAATATTAAATCTGATCGTAGTTTATAATATTATAAGATGAAGCGAGTATTTAAGAGTCTAAACAACTTAATTTAATATAAAAATTTGATATATAATCTTAAAAGTGATAAGGTTGCTTTGATTATCTAGATCGTCGGAGTGAATTGGATGATCGGGCCAAGGACTGCCCCTCCTCCCCTTGCTCGTTTCCTTAAATTTACCGTCAAAATTTTAATTATATATATACATATATGAAAATTACACTATTTAAAAGTTTGTAAAGCTTAACCGCTTACGATTCATATGCCACATCTTGAAATGAGCTGGGCCAAACGACAGGTTTATTAAAAGTGTTAAGCTAGCTGGTCATGGTCGAGTGGCATCTTGCGGCCCCACATGACAGGCAAAGTAGAACATTTTGGGGTGGCCCCACAAGGCCGCTTTGAGATATTCTCAAATGCACTCACCCTGTCATCTCATAGGCCATCATGTTTATCAATGGCTTTAAGCTTGATTGACTACAAAGACAAGAAAGCAGAGGAGTAGTAGGTGGACATGCTCTTTGTTCTCTAAACAAAACAAAAATATGAAAAAAGAGTACTCTACTCGATTTAGATAACGTACTACGTAGTAATAATAACAATACTAATCTAACCCTCACAATCCACAAGATTCACGCATGGAAGATGCAACAGTTGGTGGTGAATGAATCGATGGTTGCATGCCCTTTCGATTCTTTTGAAGGAGCGTTGCTTGCAGGAAAAGACGCATGCAGAGCACTGCAGAAGCGAGTGCGCACTGCAGTCAGATGGAGCAGAGGTACTCATCAGAAGGTGGCCAACAACCAACGAATTCCGCCATGCAGGCATCAATGGCGCGGTCTCGATCATCTGGCCGACCCGTGCGCCAAGCTAAAACGCACGGGGAGAGCAGAGGTTGACGAAAGGCTGCTGCAAGAATCGCAAGTTAGGCCCCCCTGCATCACATCCCGAGCGATGTAGACACTAGCCTTGGACAGATTCAGCCTAAAATGTTCATTTTTAATTATTAATAAATCAATAAATAATATGTGAAATACTATTGATAGATTTATAAAAATTATATAGATATATTTTTTATATTTTTTATAAATATATAAATAGAATAGTAGTGTAGAGATATGTATATTAGAGAGCATGTTGATGCCCAAAATATCATCTATTTGAGAATGGAGATAGTACTGTTTTTTTGGCATCCATATTTTTGGTGTGTGAGCATTGTTAGCGGAAATTTAGGTAGGCCCCTTTTGTCAGTCCGACTGAGAGACAGGGAGTTGTGATCGCTTGATCAAGTAAGAAAATTAACACAATAGAATTTAGAGTTAGATAGCCCTAAGCACTCACTTAGGAGTGATAGGGTCGCCCAAAGACCTCGGGAGTGGGTAGCACCCAAGCTAGTGTTGATGATCACTCCAATCCTACTTCTAAGGCTTGGGTCATGTCCGAAGGTGACAAGGTCGGGGTTATGATAACGTAGCGTCATGTCATCTCGATCATGCGGGATTGGGAACATGAGGTATTAGAATACTAACAACAGCCCATGGCCTCAATGCTAGTCGATGATTCAAAGATAGTGGGGATGGAGCCTAGCTCTTTGGTAGGCCGGCCACGATGTAGCACCATTTTATCCCCTACTCTGGGTGGTAAGACTGAACTATATCTTTAGTCTTTAGCTGATGGTGCTAGCACTTGAGGGATGTTGGCCTCCTAAGGCTAGACTAATCCTTGATCCCTTGGGTGCACTACTGCTTGGGGTAAAGGCAATCATATCATGTGTGATAGATCGTTACAAATGCCTAGGTAGTTCCGACCACTCAACCTTAAGTGGTAGGATCACTCGAGGTTTTTGGGACTTGATCATAGACAAGAGACGCTAAACGCCCAGACGCCCGTGAGACTTGGTTTGAGGGCACCTCGCCCAGAAGTGTTTAGGACAGACTACTAGCTAGACTGGGCACCGACAATCCATCACCAATGCCTAGAGACACCCAATGAGTGGTAGGGTTACCCGAGGAAGTCGGGACTCAGTGTTGCTCGAGGTGATGCCCAAGGTAAACGATGAGGATCAATGCTCAAAGACTAGATTGTGGGGGGACTTTAGCCTCTTTCTCACGTGCACCTAGTTTCAAAAAGGCCTTTCCGGTCTTTGATACATTCTCATCCTAGCAAAACAAAGATGTTTGTTCATAGAAAGTAATTCACAAGAACGGTGCTACTGATAACCACAATCATTTTTTCTAGTGCCCCTCAGGTAGCCGAGGCAGTGGCACACCTAGATGTTTAGATAATCTATTGCCCCTAGAGATTAGGGGTGCTTGGGGAAATACTTACCAGGCTAGGCATTGATAACCAATCATCAAGACTTAGGTAACCTGACCACCTATTCTTCAGTGGTAGAGTCACCTGAGAACCTCGATACTTAGCACTGTCTAGGGTATTGCTAATTGCACGAGCACCAAAAGCTCACCCTAACTATCTAATTTACCTTAGGCAGCTCAGGTGTGTGTCGCCTAGCGTCTGTTCTATAGATAGAGAAATAGAGACCAATGATTCGCATAACAAGTATTGTTGTTGGACGGTGTAGATCTGTTTTTCCTCGGGCGCCACTCCCTCCATCCTAACCGCTTCACTAGGTATAGTTATTATCAACTTCCTACCTGTCAGAGATCAAGAGGGTTGATAGTGACCAGTTTGATCCCATGGGTGGCATGATGTCAAGAGTTTCTTTGCTATTAGAAATGCTATCTAATAGGCCACAAGAGCTTTGAAGGGAAGTTTCTTCTGTCACCTACACCAGAACTTTATTTATGAAAGTAAATATCCATCATGTCGTCTTAAGTAAAAAGTTACATGACAATCAAGGCAGGAATGTGGACCCTGTTTTGATGCATCTATCGTGTGACATGTGGAGGTTTTTCAAGCTCCTTAAGCCTGAGTTTAAGGTGGTTAAGCTTGAGGGAAGGCATCTTAAGTGTAGATCACTTAGAGACAACCAAGAGAAGAATTGGTTAGCCTGGACACTAACAGCCTGACGCTGAGGTCTAAGTAGCCTGTGATCATTGTAGAAGCGATAGGACCACCTGAGGCACTTAGAGACTCGATAGCATCTAGGTTAAAACATTATTGTTTGACCACTTCAGGCATTCTTTCAAGACTTGATCCAAGTCTAAAGGTGGTGACCGGTGAGCTTGATAATATGGTGCCCCATCGCCCTTGACCACACGAGAGTAAAAACCTCAAGATTTAGAATACCGATAATAATGCTCTGAATTAATAGTTAAATGGTAGAGAAGGAAGATAGAAAAAATATAACTTCTTAATTTATAAACCAAGTGTGTGGTAATGATATGAAAATAAAATCTTTTTAGGATAAAATTAAAATTCTAGAAATAAATTCTTTTAAGTGGAATCAAAAATGGAACAGCGACAGACTGACAGGGAAGTATTCCTATTGGATTCTGTCAATGCTAGATGACAGAGCACACGAAAGCGACACAAGCTGAAGTCGGTCACTAGTAGAGCATCTCCAGTGGTGAACCGGTGCATAAGTGCCATGTGTACTGTAAGATTCAGTGATCTCCAATGATGCCGAGTCATGGTTGCGATGTATACAGTAAAAAAAATTCTTTCTCTCTTCGCTGAGTAGCTCGCGCGCCCTGGAAAGCTCCGTTCCCCTCGGTCTCTCCTCTCCCCAACTTCACCTCCGTTCCCCCTCCCAGTCTCTCTCCCTAGATCCCCAAATCCATCAACTCGATTCAACCTACTCCTCTCCAAATCAAGCGCAGCCATGTTCGAATCTGAGGCCCACAGACGCCGTCGACCGTGACGGTGGCGGCGTGGTCGGAGGTCTAGCCATCGGACGTCTCGAAGCCATTGCAGTGGTGGCGGAAGTCCTCCCGTGGGCCACGCCTACTCCAGCTCCTCGTCGTCCTGCAGCTCAGTCTTCTGGTAGAGTAATCTCCAGGTGTGTTTTCTCTTTTGTCTTTCTTGAATGATTAAGAGTTAGTTTTGTTGCATGATTACCGTACGATGATTTTTGTAGGGATTTTGAAGTGTAAATGCGTTGATATATAGAGCAAAATAGAACGGATAGTTCGGTTGGGAGGTGAACGTTCACTTGTGTTATTTACTAAGGTTGGCTCACCTATGTTATTTACTGCAGTTGGCTGTTGGGTAACTGCAGCTGGCTGTTGGTTGGGAGTTGAGGCAGTTACTTTGCACTGTTCAATTGGATTATTTAATTTTTATGCACCGGCTCTAGTTTTTGCACCAGTTCAATGCACTTTATTACGATTCGGTGTATTCCAGTGGTATGAATCGGTGCATTGGGATGCCAGCTCAGTCTATGCACCGGTTTCAAAAAGCCACTGGAGATGCTCGTAGACGATACTGCACAGCGTGTCATGTTCCTCCTCCTGCCTTCCTCCCAGCGTATCAAATCATAATATTAGTCTTCTAATCCCAACAAAATTAGGTGAGACAGGAGGTTAATTTGTCCACAATCTTCCACAAAGTGACGCTGCCTGTTCCTGTTTTGGGACGGGGAGGTCATTGGTTTCGAACGTGCTTTTGGAGGGAAACGGTTTAACCATGACTGATGGGAGTTGCACACACAAAATCTATCTATCATCCAAGATAAGGTTCAAATAAGCTCGTGCTTGGAAATTACCGGAGTAATTGAAGAAAAAGATAAAAGATGTGCGCTATCCAGTCACGGTGGGTCTAAATTATTATGGATTGACAGATATAGTTACCTGAGTAAGATAATTATGATGACTAGAGTGTTCTAGTTTAGGTGAAAGTGGAGTAAAACCATGTAATAATGAAAAATTGCTATGAATCGTGGGAAATGCGGCCATCCTGGTTTGGCTCTCGTTGTTTCAGCTATAACTTATAATCTTTAGCTAAGTTTAAAATTTTGAATTTAGTTTTGGAATTGACTTATAAGTTTTTTGTCATTTTCAATATCTTAGTCCTAGCTTTTAGACCGTTAAGAATATAAAGTACAGAAGTTTTACTCTCAAACAAGATTTGTTGCTACTTTACATGTTTTTAGCTTGTATCCAAGCCAAATTTAGCTCATCCAATCAGGCCAGGTTACGTGGATACTTGATCTTCAAATTAGCTCTGTTGTTGCTAGTTTTGGTGTCTTTAGCTTATAATCGAAATCAAATTATACCTCATCCAATCAGACCGGGTATGTGGATTCCTTGGACGCTAAATAAGTATACAATTGTAAAAGTCTTTGCTGAACATTATTTTTTATTGCTTTCCTTGTGTGATTTTAGACTCATAGATTATAGCGAAAAAGTCCTCACTACGAGAAAACAACTCTTTACCGAGTGCCTGAGGATTTTCCGAGTGTATTCCCTCGGGTACTCGGTAAAGAGGGATGTTCACCGAATGCCGAAAAAATACATTCGTCGAACAAAAAACTCGGCGAACGGCAAAAAATACACTCGGTGAAGTTTGACACTCGGCAAAAAACGAAAAAAATCTATACCAACGAAAGTCACGACGACGTGTTTGGGTGGGCAAAATTTTTTTTCCCGAGTTTACCGAGTGTTTACACTTAGCAAACCCAAGAGACTCATCATTTTGTATGAAAAAAATGTTTCGAACCTATATGACATTTGCAACTTAGTTTGAGCTTGAAAATTTTTATACACTCAAAATACAACATATCTTATTTCATGTAAAGTTTTTGTATTTTTAGGTCCGTTTGCTATTTTTAATTCATTAAATATGTTTCTAAAATTTAAATTGAAATAGGTGAAATTTGAATTGCAAGTGCTTGAAATAATGAACCAAAATTATAGAAAAATCATATTCATGTTTTTAAGTCTATTTTTAGTTATTATCCACTAAATTGAAAGAAATTTTAAAAAACCTAGGTTGCGAGACTCGATTGGCAACGTAGAGTTTAATGGTTTTTTAATTCTAAAAAAATCAGATGAAGTCTAAAAAATACGAGACCTGTCGTGGTATTATGATATGATATGTAGATGTTGTGATAAAAAATTAAAAATATTTCGAGAAAGTTGTCATGTACGATATTCAGAAACCGAAGATTCTCCTAGAATGAATTAGGATTTAAAGAAGGAATGGGTTGGGTTTGAAAGCAAATCAATGGTTAAATCTTCATTTAAACTTAAAACTTTTTATACAATCAAAATACAACATAGCTTATCTCATGTAAATTTTTTATATTTTTTCGGATCAGTTTACTATTTTTTAATTTATTAAATGTGTTTCTAGGATTTATATTGAAATATGTCAAATTTGAACTGTAAGTGCATGAAAATAATGAACCAAAATTTATAGAAAAATCATATTCATGTTTTTGAGTCCATTTGTAGACATTAACCACTAAATGGAAAGAAATTTTGAAAAATCTAGGTTGCGACGCTCGATCGACAATGTGGAGCTTAATGGTTTTTTAATTCTAAAAAATCAAATAAAGTCAGAAAAACACGAGACATGTCATGGTATTATGATATGATATATAGATATTGTGATAAAAATTAAAAAATATTTAGAAAAAATTGTCACATACGATGTTCAGAAACCGAAGATTCTCCTAGGACGAATTATGATTTAAAGAAGGAATGGGTTAGATTTGAAAGCAAATCGATGGTTAAATCTTTTTTAAACTTTAAACTTTTTCTACAATTAAACTACAGTGTATCTTATCCCATGAAAATATTTGGCATTTTTCTAGGTCAGTTAGCTATTTTTTAATTCATTAATTGTATTTCTAGGATTTAAATTGAAATAGGTCAAATTTGAACTACAAGTGCATTAAATAATAAACTAAATTGTCTGAAAAAATCATATTCATATTTTTGAGTCTATTTTTAGGCCTTACCTACTAAATGTGAAAATGTTTCACAAAATTTGTCAAGGAAAAAATGAAAAACAAATTTGACAAAATTTTAAAAAATAAAAAAATATTTGCCGAGTGCCAAATTTGAGGCAGTCGGCAAACAATTTGTATCTGCGAGTGCAAACACTCGGCAAATAAAAATTTCGCTTCCAGCACAATTTTTTCGCATTCGACGCCATTTTTTCGCACTCCGCCTTTAAATCCATGCACACCCTTTCTTCCTCCCACCCCTAGCCGCCGTCGTCTCAGCGCCTCACCTCACCGCCGTCTCGCCACACTGCCCCTTTCTGACCGACCAACCCTTTCCACCGCCCTCACCACCACGCCGACGCCTCACCCTATCGCCGCATCCCGTTGCCTCCTCGCCGCGCCCCGTCGCCGCCCCATCGCCTGTCACCATCCATTGCCATGCCCATCATCGCCCTTCATCGCGTGTCACCTGTCACCCATCGCCACGCCGCGCCACGCCCGCCATCGCCCCTCTGCGCCATGCCACGCTGTGCCTTGCTGTCGCCCCTTCGTGCTGCCACACCGTGCCTCACCATCACCCCTCCACACCACCATGCCGCGCCCTACCGCATCTTTATTATTTTTAGTTTTCTTGTTTACTAAGTGCCAAACTTTTGATACTCGGTAAACCGACCATCAAATTCCTATGCACACCGTTGACATTTTTTTCGCCGAGTGCCAAATTTAACACTCGGCAAACTTGTTTATCAAGTTCCCGATAAAAAGCACTCGGCAAATCTCTGTTCGTCGACAGAGGGTTCGTCGAGTGCGACACTCGGCGAACACTTCATCGAGTGTATTTTAGGCTTACGGTACTCCGCGAACCCCTATTTTTCCGTAGTGCCTACTAAGACCATGTTTGTTTCAGCTTGAATTGTAATATTCTAGCTTATAGAAATAAGTTGAGTTGGACCAGCTTATTAGATAATTATAATTTCTACCCTAAATTATAATAAGCTAGCATATAAAGTTGATCTGTTTGTTTCAGCTTATGGATATAAGTTAGATTATTATAATCTCAAGGTGAAACAAATAGACCCTAATTAGACTCAGACTCTCTGTTTGTGTTTTCCATTGTATCATGCACATGAGAGCAGTGTTCAATGACTTCCATCTTAGGCTATCAAGCAGCCGAGCTCAAGCGAGCTCGGGTGTCTTGGCTCGAGCTCCCTAGTAGGGATGGCAATCAGGTGCCACGGGTACGGGTAGTGCATACCCATACCTATACCCATAAATAATTTCCTTGACCGAACCCGAACCCGTTATCTGTGATGGGTAAAAACCCGTACCCATATCCGATACCATGGGCACTATATACCCGCGGGTATACCATTTACCCATGAATAGATAACACCAATCAGTAGCAAACACACAATCAACAATCCAACACATTAGTTGTTCAACAACAGAAATTAAACATCATCAGAGCAAATAGATGAACATCATCAGAGCAAATGGAATGTTGGTGTGATGCAGGGGCCGGCGCACCCAGGGGCCAGCGGCTGACGTAGCCAGGGCCGGTGGCTGGAGTCTGGTACTCTGAGAGCGGGACTTCGACGCAAGGCGGGGGAGCGGCCCAGGACACCGGCAGGGAGGAGAGGCGGCGCGGGATGCTGGCAGGGGGAGGGGTCATCGTGGGACACCAGCAAGGGAAGGCGGCGGAGCGGGAAGCTGAGTCGCTGGCAGGGGGAGAGGGCGGAGCGGGATGCTGAGTCACCGACAAGGGGGAGAGTGGTGCCGGCACGGGACGCTCTGGGCGCGATGTGGAGATCGGGATGCTCGGCCGCTCGGGCAACGTGGAGATCGGGACGCTCTAGTGGCGATAGGGAGAGAAGGGTGGGAAGGTCACAAGTGGTGGCTGGAGAGAGGCTGGGGAGTGGGGGATGGGGATGAAGGGCTAGGGTTAGATTTTTTTGAATGGCTTATATAGTTAGATTTATCGGGTAAACGGGTAAAGCGAGTATGGGTAGTCAATACCTATACCCGTTTACCCATCGTTATAAGTGGGTATGAAATTGAGAATAAATCTGATCCTAATAAGGTTTTTACCCACAGATAAACGGGTAATTGGACACGATTATCATCCCTACTCCCTAGCCTACTTTGCCCTTCGAGCTTCTATATAGTCTTGCTCTTGGCTGAGTCAAAGCTCGATCAGGTTCAAGCTTGGCTCGATAAAGATTGTTAGTTAACAATCGCATATGTCCAGTAAGATATTTTATTTTTTTAAAGCAATACCTGAAAATGATGGTCAGTAAAACATCAGGTACCTCTATACAGATAAAAAAAATATTCCACCCCGAGGATGGATCACAATATATAGTGAATCAAGCTAGAACATCATGTTTACAAAAGACACTAAATATACTATAGCTCACGAGCCTTGGTATAAGCTCGGTCTCAACTCAAGCTTAGGACGAACTGAGCTCGAGGCTTGTGAGCCTCTCGAGCTTTTTTTGACCGCCCTTCCTCAGTGATCCACAGTGTAGAGTCCGTACAGGTCCAAATGTCCAATGCAAACCAACTCACCCAGTATTACTCCATGAAAAGTTAGACCGTGGACCCAACCTAGGAGGTCCCACTTGTCAGCCATTATTTACGTCCAAAGGCAATGGCAAATTCATGATTTTAGATTAATGGTGTATTACAAACTTATTAATCAGTAATCATAGTTTTCAGTTAAAAATTGAGATCAAATAGATCAAATTATTATTATCAATACTGAATTAAAAAATAGCATTTAGACTAACTAATGATACTTTATTATGCGGAAACAATAATTAAAAGTAATATAGATCCGTTCCTCTCTACATCGTGTCACTGTGTCACCGACTCACCGTCACAACTCGCAAGGGAGATAAATTAAAAATTTTTACCACCAGCCGCATCAGGCGTTACACTGTCATCTAGTGGAGGTGGTGGACGAACAGCCGTCTCGATTACGCCGTCACGCAAAACGGAATGACCAAAATAACCCATCGGATTACTCCATTATTACTCTATCTCAATTCCCACATTGTACAAAGGAGGTAGAAACGAGAAAGCATGCTTACAAAACAGTCGTCTAAAAAAAGAAAAAAGAAAAAGAAAAGGAAAAAACGAGTACTACTCAACAACTCTGGTCCTGTATGCATCTTAATTGATATCCTCCTCTAATTTTCGGTGATACTTGTCTCAGAAGCAAAACACAAATCTTTTTTCCGTTGAACACCATGTTGGCTAACAAGGCAACACAACAGCACAGAGCATGACAAATATTCCTCGGCCCCGTTAACTGTGCGAGGGTAGATAATGAACCACGGTTTGACCTAACTATTTGATCAAATAGTTTAAGAACTATTTGATCAAATAGTTTAAGGTTTAGACAGATATATTTAATATTAAAATTTGATAAAACAGTTTTGCAACAAACTTTTTTACAGTTTTTATGTAGATTTTTTTTTTTAAAAATCACACCGTCGATGTACACTCTCAGACAAGATTAAAATAACTTTTATCTGTTGAATGACGGACCTTCCACTTGATAGCATCGGATGACTAAGATCGTTCAGAAATCTAGATACCTATCACATGATAATGTAGGCCGATAGTCCGATAATCTACTCCTCAATCGACTGTAATCTTCAGATTCGTGAACAGATCACACAAATAATCTGTAACACCTGCAATTACCCGATCTGATATTTCAGAAATTTCTCTTATCCTGTGGCTTGATTAGAATCAGAACAGAGCAGAAAAAAAGAGGAATGATTTGCAGGAGCCGTTCAATCTAACAACAGAAAGATCATTGGTGTGACTATCCATCAGGATTTGAATCGTGCTGCCCACGATTATGTGTGCGGATTTAGTGATGTTTGCGTTTGTGTACGTGCGTCTCCACCGAAAAAAGTTTCCTCCAATCTGACAAGTCGAATTATCCGTGCTCAGCAGTTGCGAAGAAGAGGACAGTTTAGAATGGAGCCCTATTTCTAAACATTAAATTATATTAAAAATTAAAACCATATAAGATAAAAATAAAACTAAGCAAATTACACTATATCAGTCTTGAGGCTTGAAATAATTTGGTTTTGCACATGTGATCAGGTGATTTGATTGAATTAGACCATCTACTATATTTATTTTATATTATAAATTGTTTGATTTTTTTTT
>KE371218.1:963369-984999 GCA_000418225.1 Zizania latifolia | reverse complement strand
AGAATTAAATTATTTATTTTTAAATCGAATTAATCCGATACTTCCCGATATGCTTATCAGAACGCATCGGGACATATCGCCGTATCCTGCCGAATCGGATATAGGTACGGCAGCTATTCCGACGTATCGGTGATTCATAGATGGCTGCCCCCGTCGGCGGCGCTCGTGCCCAGCGGCGGCGAGGATCGGTGGTGGGTGTCGGGTGGCCGCGTCACCGCCAAGACGCGACGGCTGACAACGCTGCAGCCGTCCGGCCCCAGCGACGGCGGGCACATGTAGCATGCAGCGACCGCTCCTTCAGATTTATCGAAACCCGACGAGCTTGTACGTAACTATACATATCTCTATCAATTAGCTTTGGTGCACGCATGTTACTGCTTTAATTACTCTGCTCCATCGGTGTCAACAATGGCGACGGCGTACGTCGACGTTGGGCCAGGAGGCCGGCGGCGCAAGTGGTGGCGCGCTGTCGGCCCGGCGCGGGACATTCTTACCTGCGCAGACGCGTTCGTCGCACTGGATGAATGATGACCGGCCTGACCTTCACGCCATATCGAGAATCATTGGATGTCGCGCAAGCGCAAATAGACTCGTAGAACAGTTGATTTAACAACTCCCACGCCACCGCCGCTCCCTTTATTCCATATAGATTTGACAAAAGAATTAGTTTTTAGTTCGTTTCATTCAATTAATATGTGTATGTATAACTAATAGGCGTCGATTACTCAAGTGATATCATCTTATTAAGTTATTTTTCTACGTACTTATTTGTCTACAAATTATTAAAAAGAAATTCTTTGCGCATAGATGAGTAACACCGGTTTGTATTACAAAGAGTTAGAGAGCAAAGATAGTAATAACACATCACATCGATATTGACAACATTATAATAGCATTTGACATTTGCACGCACGGTAATCGATCTCTCTCTTATGGATTCTCATGCACAATGCGCTCAATCATCGATCACACTTCACGATCCAATGTTTAGACCCGTCTGCCACAGTTTTGATCGACCTATACATATGAAATAATTTAATTTTTATTTTATATTAAAAATAAAAATTTAAACCATTTTATTTTTGATAAACTTAAGTTCTAACGTAAAGATATGAAGCTATGCTAAATAAAGCCAAGCAGCATGTGGCCAAATCAAACACATCCAAAAGCCCAACAATAAGTAGGTAGGAGTTGAAAATATTCAAGCAGGGACGCGACCTCGTTGGGATTTTTCTCTGAGAGTTGAAAGAAAGTAGTTTGATGGATAGTTGGAGACTATATCAAAGAGGTGCAGTGTCTTGGTGCACCCCACTGAGATCTCTACTCGATCTCTTCTTTTGAAGACAACATCATCTTGTTGCCAGTGCTGAAAAGATACGATGGTGATAACGAAAATATCATCTTGTGGACCTCCATGTACTATAGTGTCCAGTACAGTCTGCAGTGGAAAGATGCAGAGACACTCAAGCCTAAGTCTAAGTTACTTGACTTTATCTATATTTATAATTTTTTTTATAAAATTTAATAGTTTTTAAAAAGAATTAAGGAGCCAAAACTAAGCCACAAGTCCTAATTATCCAAGGCTTGCTCCGTCTCCCATGTTTATTTTTATCTCGTTGCGACGTGATTTAGCTTGACCAAGGTTTATCTTACCGTTAATGATCTCTTTTCGACTTTGATAAACTGAGAAAAAATAGATAAGAATGACAACTTTCGCAAAACTCCATACAAAAACCAGCTAAAATTGTTCAGTTTTCCCTAACCAATCCCTAGTAGTTCCATAAAAACAGAGCGGTTTACCCGAATGGTAAAGTAAACGTGGCCTGAACTATAGAGACTATAAAGGGAACATTTCCTCAGATCTTGATCGAAATTCGAAACCTTGTTGAAACTAGCTGCGGACAGGATAGTTTTTAAGCTGGGCAAAATAATACACGGTAGATCGTGATGTAGCGTACCTAAACTAGGGTGCATGCATGGTCCTAGATCTCTTGGAAAACACGATTTTGATGAAACTACTCTGAAAACTTGCATGATAAACATCATATCTGATATAGGACGAGACTTGCATGAAACTGCACTTTGCCCTGGTCACCCTCTTCTGCTTGCTGATCATGTAAAACCACGTACCTCTCCGTTGCCCACGATTAGGACTATCTAATGACCATATTTATGAACACACATCATCTCACCTCCTTGCTAAACCACAATATATATGTTATCCACTTTGACGTTTTCTATGAGACAAAAGCGACGATCTTATATTGTAAATACCACATGGAACCCAACTACACATAAAAACAGATATCGTCCCGTGTTGAAATAACATGGCCACATCACCGTTTCAATCTTAATAAGACTGCAGTTGACCAAACAAATGGCTAGATGGGTCAGGCTAATTGGGCTGGTATGAGATCACTATTTTTTACTTGGCGCAAACATGGCACAGGCCGTGCAATATAGGGCTTCTGTCGACATGGCCCATGCCGTGCCTGAGCTGACGATGTAGCCCGTCAAGCGACATGAGCACTATCCGGTTAAACGGTGAACCTAATAACGGTCCTATCACACACCCATATTTTGAGATGGACTTTATCACACACCCATATTTTGAGATGGACTTGTGAACTCAAGATGATCATGAACTTGATTTAGGGATGGCAACCAGGTATCATGAGTATAGGTAGTGCATATTTATACCCGTACCTACGAAAATTCCTATATCCGTACCTGTACCCGTTACCCGTGACGGATAAAACCCGTTTCCATAGCGGTCACCCACGGGTATCCCGTTTACATGTTAGATCCATGCGGAGAGAGCGACGTGGGGGAGCAATGGGAAGCCGACGAGGGAGCGGCGCGGGGAGTCCGGTGGAGGAGAGGAGGGGCGGTGGCATGGGGGTCTGCACGGGGAGCCCGGTGGCTGGGGGGAGACCGGCGTGAGGAGCCTGGCGGCAGAGTAGCGGGGTGAGCTCGTCCGGGGGAGTGGCGTGGGGAGGCCGGCAAGGGCGTGGCGAGGCCGATGGGGAGACCGGCGACAGAGTGCACGGGGAGCTCGTCTGGGGGAGCGGTGCGGGGAGGCCGACCGAGGTGTGAGGAGGCTGTCCGAGGCATGGGGAGGCCAACGGAGGAGGCACGGCTCGGCAGCTCGCTCAAGTGTTGTGGAGGTGGAGGGACTAGGAGGAGCTAGGGGAGGGAGGTGGTAGGCGACAACTAAGGAGAGGACTAGAGGAGGCAGTACTCAAGCTAGGGTTTGCAAAATTAATTTATATATTCATGGACTAACGGGTAAATGACTGAAGTGGGTATGTGTAGTTAATACCTATACTCATACCCATTTACTCATCGGGTATGAGGTATGATCCAACATCATAATCATAGATATAAAATTAGGAACATACCAAACCATAAAGGGCCGGTTTTTACGTACGGGAAAATGAGTAATCGGACACAATTGCCATCCCTAACTTGATTCTTGTATAATAGTATGAGATGAGAATTTGTCAACTTATTCAAGTTTAACATGTTTTTGTAAGTTTGTGAACGGACAAAATGAAATGTGGAACTTGTAATAATATAATTTGATATGTTTAGCCTATTCTAAATGTTGAACATTTGTTGGGCTAATGGGCTGATCCGATCCACTATGTTTATCGGTCTAAATAGACCGACACGAGACAACTACTATATATTATGCTATATCTAAATTATTGAACTATATCATGTAAAGCTCCGGATCAAGTTTAAATAGATCATGTCTGAGCGAGTCCGGACCAGCCTCCTGTTTTCCTACATTAATATCTTGCACCAGTGGATCAAAAGTGCAAAAGGTAGGCACAAAACGCACTCCGCATAGCCACGAAATGAATAACGCAGAACCCAAATTGGGTGGCTGCTGGCTGGAACCCGTCGCGAAATCGCGTCAAATTTGACGTGGACATCTCCTACAGTCCTACGCGACCCGGCAACGCATCGCATCGCATGCAACTCCAACGTGCCGTACATTATTGGGAACAGTAACTCTGGGCAAATCTTCTGAATTAGTACCAGTCGTTATTACGGCTGCTACTTCAATTATATTGCCATGTTTATCCACTCCGGATTGGCCATTTCGGTGCTCAAAAAGCTGGATTATCCGTGATGTTCACCATCGATTCTTCCTTGACACACACTTTCACGAACTGCAGGGGATGTGTTTTATGTTTGCTGGGTGTCAATTATTGGCTTTGTTTCTCTCTGGCTGCAGGTTGACTTGTGTAGGAGATGATATTAGGGCTTTATGCCCGGCAGCAGTAAGCACCATGCAGTGAGCAGTGAGCGTCATCTTCTTCGACCGTGTCAGGCAGCAGTTAAATAATGTTTTTATGCCTAACTATTGTACTCGGTTCCATAGAAATGGCGCCACCACAGTATGTCAAACAACGATAGTTTCATGGTACCGTTTGGGACGCATGAATATGACAGTAACCCGAAAATGCTCTATTTAGGAAGTTTTTAATAGCTGTAGGTACTCTTGCAATCTCTAACTTTTCAAACAATTCATATTTTTTCTTGTAAATTATAAGACTCAATAGCTATATAATTTAGAAATAAACTAATATTTAAAAGCTAGAAAACAGTAGTATCTCTAGATTCTCACTAGCTAGATACTCACCAGCTCAAACAGCCTAACAATCCTACATATTTTTAGAAAAGTTATAACCCCATGGAACAAATTCAGTTTGCAGATGAACAGTAAAACTTAATTCGCCTTATATTATTCCTCTCTATTCCAGATGTCCCTAACCCAACTGAAGATTGTCTCAACCGTGTTGCTTTTGAGTGATAACAACTGAACAGGCCATTTGGACCCATTTGGCACTACTGGATCATCATAGTAGCAATCACAAACCGAGATATTAATAATCTATATAAGTCAACCTCATCAGTAAGTAGGCATTCATCTAACACTAATCCAATCAAGCACCATCTCCTTTTGTCATTGCAGCTCAACTAGTACAAAATACACAGCGAGAGCAATATAATGCACGCATAGATATATGGGGTTCATTGTATTTGTGTACGAGTTGCTGCAATCCAAGCAACCTAACTGCATCAAGTTCAAGCAAAGGTGTCACAATTTTGGCGCCACGCACATGGAGACGAATATATGGATTGTACTTCATTTAAATTTTTTATATAGGTAGCTTTGCACTTATATATAAGATTTAACAAATCAACTAAAATAAGTTAGTTGTCTTTATTTATTCTGTTTTTTTTAAATAAGTCATTTATTTGTAATAGAGGTATTATTATTATTTGAAAAGGCATACAAAAGATAAGAAAGTGCATATAGATTCTAAATCAACTTATATTTAAGAAATAGTTAAAAATGCTAAAACTATTTACATAAGAAATCAGAAATCAGAGGAGGACGACTGATTAATTTGCAGTTCAGTGTTCAACTCATCAGAGTAAATCAGTAAGTTAGAAATTCAACAGAATAATTGAATTGTTATAACTTATAACCAACATGTCATCGAATTGCTACATACTCTGTTTACAAAATAGGGAAAAATTCATACTAGTACTACATAGAGCATCTCGTTGTTAACGTGAAAATCTCTGTTATGTACGCTAGAATTACAAGTAGAATATCAGAGTACGGTTAGCAGCGCGAGAGAAAAAATGGCAGTCGACCGGCCGGCCTGATGCCCTGATCTGGAGCTAGTGGCCGACGCCGGGGCTCGGCACCGAGCCGAGCATCCTGCTCCGCGCTGCGATGACGGCGTTCGTCGTCGTCGGCAGCGGCGGCGGCGGCGACAGCGGCAGCGGGGGTCTCTGAACAAGGAGCAGCTCCTTCAACCAAGACGACGAGTCAGCAGTAGAGGATCTCGTCATCTCGGAATCCTGAACAGGCCGATCTCGATGAACGCCGTCTCCCGGCATCGACCTGGCTTGCAGGGGCGACGGCGACGACGCCACGAGCAAGACCAGGAGCAGGACGCCGATCGTCGTCGCGCTTGCAGACGCCATGGCGGCTGTCAAGAACTCTCGAGAGTGGTCACACCGCTCTCGGACCAACGAGCTGATCGAAGCTGAATAACAGTTGCTACGGTTTGAGCAGGAGAAGACGGGTACCGGGCATATTTATAGTCTCAGAGCGGAGGAAGAAGACGAGAGGGAGCATTTGGGCGGCCGGAGACAGAGACGCCATGAGGCCTCAGATTGTTGTGTTGTGCCACATGAGTACATCACTCTACTTCAGTACTTCTCCCTGAATCCCCTGCAAATAATACCGCTCTGTATAGCTTCCTAAAATTTATGACTCTACGCTGGCTAGCATGCATGTACCCGTACTACGCGGCACAAGATACATGTGTAGATGGCACCATCTCATAAAAACTAAACTATTAGAGGGTCCACATTCTAGATTCTCTTGAACAAGATATTTATTAGTTGTTCCTGAGAATTTTGAGTATTTTCGAGAGTTTATTTTCGAGAGTTTTGGCTTATTTATAAATTAGCTTAAGTTTATCGGTCTAAATAAATTATTGTCAAAGTTTTTGAAATATGATTTTATTGTCTTTTTAGTATGGTGAAAAAATATTGTGTTACCTCTAAATCAGATTTTTGAAATCTTTTTAGTATGCAAAGAAGCTTATTTGGACAATAAGTTTTGGCTTCTAAACAATTTATAACTTTTTAGAGCTATAAGTTAGATATAAACTGTCTAGAAGAGGGCCTTAAGATCCATGAATAAGCCCAAAGATTCTGTTCTAAATAGTTTACTCTTATAATCTTAAGATCCTGAATAAGTCCTGTTTAGAGGAGTGGGTTATTAACCAGATTATTTATACCATATTTCTGAAAATATGATTTCTCTAAGAACTTTCATCATTGATGTTACTTAGATAACATTTTCAATCGGTTTATTATTTGTAGAAGAAAATTTTCAAGAAAATCGTACTTTCACGATCTTAACACGAATAATCTGACTGATAATATGTTGCTATAAATTATTTAAAACGGGATCCAAGGTCAAGGTCCGTGCGTATGGCGTTGCGCCAAAACACCTAGTGGAAGAAGGGAAGCAGAGTCAAGCGAGCTACAGAAAAGGAAAACGAGCTGCAAATGCCACGATTCCAAGCTAGCCACCGGCGGTTTGGTACGGAAGCAGCGGTCGAAAGCTTCGTGCGTGCGAGGTGCGAATAAGGTGGCAAACGGATATCGTGAGCGCATATAGTATATAAACTGTATCAGCGAAATATTTCGATACTCATGCCTGTATATATTATCGGTGATGAGTAGAAACCTTTGGTGAGTGAGACAGAGTAGGATGTAAAGCTAGAGTTATTATTTTAGTATTGGTTTAAATACTTACGGCTAATGGGAAAATGGATGAAATGAAAATAGGTAGTCAATAAGATTAAATATTATATTAGTAGGTATGATATTAAAAACATATTTAATTTTGATAGAGTTTATAAATAAATAATCAGGTAGAATTGTGAGGCGAAAAGAAGGGAACCCTCTGCAAATTGCAGGTGGCTAGCTTACTGTATATGCAAGTCAACTCCGAAGTCCGAACCGGACCAGTGCAGCCTGCGTTGCTTTCAGAAATTCAGAGCCTGCTACCTAACTAGTAATTACAATGCGATTCTTCGAAAAAACATGCGTGATGCATTCATGGTACCTAACTAGCAAGCTGATCATCAAAGGGTTCACGTTGGATGCCATGGGTTGACTGCAATTGATCTAGCAAGGTTCATGGAGCAGGTCAATTTCTGCCTGCACGCTTGGGTTTAAGTTATGAATTGTTAGATATATTTTCTACTTGGATTATGTCTCTGTCCTCTCTTAATGATTGAGGACTCCTGCTGTATAAATATAACCCTAGATCAGTTAATACAATTATCGTAGATTCTATTTCGTCTTCATGGTATCAGAGCCTGTGTCCCGACGCTTCCGCAAAATTCTGTTTTTTTTCTTTTTCGGCTACTGCTTCACGGCAGGATGGAGCTCCCTGTTGATTCGGGTTTATAGCCAGGCGATTTGGCGTCCAGTGCCAACACAACCACACTTCTTGCCGCTGAGCACACCGCCCGCCATGAAGAAAACGAGCGCCTACGCGAAGAAAATCAATGTCTCCGTGAAGAGACTGATCGTTTGTGCTGCGCTCGTGATGAGGAGGACCACGTTGAGGCACTGGTCATCACTAATCTTCACATCCAAACAATTGTTGTCTCCAATATCAGATCACTTGTTCCTATTGTTCTTGATTCTGCATCACTAAATTATTCTAAGTGGAGAGGCCTTCATCTTATTAATATTGGCAAGTATGTATTAACAAACCATGTTCTTTCTGATAGTGGTTGTCTCGATACTGTGTCTTGGCATCGTATGGATTGTGTCGTCATATCTTGGCTTTACGCCACAATCTCTTCAAACCTTTTTGAGATTGTCATGACCCATGATGCCACTAGCAGAACGGTTTGGATCGCTCTCGTGGAAGAATTCATTGGCAACAAAGAAACTTGATCATGCATTGATCATCAATACCGAATTCCGCAATTTTGTCCAAGGCGACCTCGATATTTCTGATTATTGTCGCAAATTGAAAATTATGGCTGATCAATTAGCAGATCTTGGCGAACACGTTCCTGATCAGACATTGGTTCTTTCTGTTCTTCATGGTCTTAATGAACGCTACGCTCACACGGCGGCCCTTCTGAAGAGACAAAAGCCCTTTCCATCTTTTGTCAATGTTCGTAATGATCTGCTTCTGGAAGAAATCTCTGTTCAGAATAAATTTACGTCTACTTACACCGCCCTCATTACAGCTACTGCACGACAACCCACTAGATCAGCTTCCTCTTCTACCACCACACCATCTCCGGTGCAAGGCAGTATGTCTTCTACCAGGGGAAATCGTCCTGGAGTAACGTCTGGTGGAAACAGAACCAATAATCGACGATGTAAGAAGACGACTGGTGGACAATCAACGACAATTCCTCCTGGCTGGCCTCCCTCTTTTCAACATCCATGGGCTGGGCAAGTCTAGGTCTGGCCTATGCAGCAACAATAATTTCCTAGCAATCCCAGACCTCATACTTTTACTATACCCTCTCCTGGTGCCACGGGCTTTTCAGCTGGCCTTTGCACCTCCTTTGCAACAGCCGAGCGTCAGCTTTCCTGGCATGCCAACATGTGGCTCACCCGGCTTCCCTATGCACGGCATGTCTGGCCTACAAGCTCATGGCCAGACTACTTCTCCGGTGCACGACAATCCTCAGGGCAATTCATCTTGGACACCAGCAGCCACACAGTTATTTCCTTAGACTGGATGGGATCAAACCGCTCTGTCCAATGCTTTTAATTCAATGACACTAACTCTGCCACCATCAACAAATTGATATTTGGACACAGATGCTAGTGATCACATGACATCAGATGCCGGTAACCTTGCTCATTTTCCTTCCCCACACCTCACTATTACTCCTTATATTGTTGTCATGAACGGTTCCATTATTCCAGTCACTTTCATTGGCTCTGCATCTCTAGACACCCCCTTTCATAATTTTCTTTTACAGAACATTCTCATTACTCCTTATATCATTAAAAATTTAATTTATTTTCATCGTTTCTGCATTGATAATCAATGTTCTGTTGAGTTTGACCCTATGGCCTTTCTGTGAAGGATCTTCGAACCAGGAGCCTGATTGTCAGGTGCAATAGCTTAGGAGATCTTTATCCTCTTCTACCTTTACAGACACCCTAGCTGCATGCTCTTCTCGTGTCTTTGACCCTTTGGCATCGTCGTCTAGGTCATCTCGGTTCCCAAGTTTTGTCCAAGTTAGTTAGTTCATCTGCTATTTCTTTTAATCATCATAGTCATGAGTCCATCTGTCATGCTTGTTAGCTTGGGCGTCATGTCCGCTTTCCTTTTTCTAGTTCTACTTCTAGAGCTGTTAAGTGTTTTGCCTTGATCCATTGTGATCTTTAGACCTCGCCTGTACCCAGTATTTCTGGTTATAAATATTATCTAGTAATTCTTGATGATTACTCTCACTACACTTGGACCTTCCCATTACGCTTCAGACCTGACACTTTTCCTACCCTGTCTAAATTCTTTGTGTTTGTTCGCAATCAGTTCGGCTTAACCATTGAAAGTATACAATGTGACAATGGACGAGAGTTTGATAACTCCTTCTCTCGTGCCTTCTTCTCAAACCATGGCATTGCACTTCACATGTCGTGTCCATATACTTCTCAGCAAAATGGCAAAGCCGAACGTGTCCTGCATACCATCAATAATATATTGCGAACTCTCCTATTTCAAGCTAGCATGACATCTCAGTATTGGGTCGAAGCTCTTTATACCACCACATACCTTCTCAACCTTTATCCAACCAAAACCATAAACTTTTCTACACCTTACCTTATGTTATTTGGTTCCCCGCCATCTTATCTCCATCTCCGCATTTTTAGCTGTTGATGTTATCCTAATTTTTCCTCCACTGCTTCCCATAAATTGTCTCCTAAATCCACTTTATGTGTATTTCTTGGGTACTCTTCCAAGCATAAAGGATATCGGTGTCTCGATCTGCTCTCAAATCGTGTGATCATTTCACAGCATGTTGTATTTGATGAAGGCACTTTTCCCTTTGCTACATTAAGTACTGCTCCATCTGCTAATGATTTTGATTTTTACTGGAGATGGAACACATAGATCCTCCTGTTATTTCTATTTTAGATTGCACTGCCATCAGGTCAGGAGAAATCACGGCAGCCCCCAATCGTGTGAGTCTGACTGCTGCACAACAAGAGCCTACCACCCGTGCTAGGTCTGATGCCGTTAGGCCGGCCAACCCAAATAGAACTCCTGTGCACAATGGATTGACCACCCATATTGGGCCTGCCATCATTAGGCTAGACAGTGCTACAGGCCCAGACATCACAGCCAGGCTAGCCGGCCGCACTAGCCCAATTCACGTTGCCACGCTGACCACTGTTTCCTAGCTGAGAGCTTCGACATTTTCTATTCCATAGAATACTACTTCTCCATTTTAATAGTCTACGTCAGAGCCTGTCACCACAGTTGTGCCGATCAATCCAGACAATACACACCATATGGTAGCCCGTGGAAAGGCCGATATTCATCGTCCTGTGCAGCGCATGAATCTTCATGCTACCACTTTTTCCCCGCTACCTAAGACATATCATGGCACCCTTGCTAATCCAAATTGGCGTTCTGCCATGGAGGACGAATATGCAGCTCTTCAATAGAACAAAACTCGGGATCTCATCCCACGTCCTCTAGGTGTCAACATTGTCAGTGGCAAATGGGTTTTTCGACACAAATTTCATCCTGAAGGCTGTCCCAATCGGTACAAAGCTCGATGGGTTCTCCGTGGATTTTCTCAGTGGCCCGACATTGACTTTGATGAAACCTTTAGCCCCATCATCAAGCCTGCCACTATTCGGACAGTTCTCATGCTTGCTCTTTCTTATGGTTGGTCAATTCATCAACTTGATGTCAAAAATGCCTTCTTACATGGGACTCTCTCCGAGACAGTTTACAGTGCTCAACCTTCAGGTTTTGCTGATCCTACTTATCCTAAGTATGTTTGTCACTTAAACAAGTCTCTTTATGGTCTTAAGCAAGCGCCACAAGCATGGTGTAGTCGGTTTTCTACTCATCTCTCACTTCTGGGTTTCGTTGAGGCTAAATATGTTACCACTCTGTTTAGTTTCCGTTACAATCAAGACATTGTTTACTTGCTTCTTTATGTCGATGATATTATATTGACTACGTCCTCTATGGATCTTCTTTCGAGAGTTATTCATGATTTACAATTGGAGATTGCCATGAAGGATCTCGGGCCACTACATCGCTTTCTTGGGATTTTCGTATATCGTCAGTCTGATACTTTATATCTTTCTCAGCGACATTATGCCTTGGAAATTCTTGATCGTGCTGGTATGTCCACTTGTAAGCCTTGCAGTACTCCAATTGATACAAATTGTAAGCTTTCTAGAGATGGTTCCTCTATTACCGACCCTACGGACTATCGCAGTCTTGCTGGCGCTCTGTAATACTTAACATTCACTCGTCCTGATATTGCTTATGCCGTTTAGCAAGCTAGTTTGCCTCTTTATACATGATCCTCGAGAACTGCATCTGGCTTTGATCAAGCGCATTCTTCATTATCTTTGAGGTACTCTTGATTATGGTTTGGTTCTCCACAAGACTTCACTCGATGAGATGACAGTCTATACTAATGCTGATTAGGCTGGCTATGCCAATACACGAAGATCTACTTATGGTTATGGCGTATTTCTTGGTGATAATCGGTCTCATGGTTTTTCAAGTGTCAATATATTGTTTCTCGTTCTAGTGCTAAAGCAGAATATCGAGCCGTTGCTAATGGGGTTGCTAAAGCTGCCTGGCTCCGTCAGCTTCTATTTGAGCTTGGCTCTCCTCTTCAGCGTGTCACAGTGGTTTATTGTGATGATATCTCTGTTGTCTATCTCTCCTCCTATCCAGTTTTACATCAATGGACTAAGCATGTGGAGATCGATCTACACTTTGTGCACAAACGTGTGGCCCTTGGTGATATTCGTGTCCTACATGTTCCTACTACTACGCAATATGCGGATATTTTCATAAAAGGACTTCCAACATCTATGTTCACAGAGTTTTGATTCAGTCTATACGTTCGTCCTTCTCCCAATGTGACTGTGGGGAGTGTTAGATATATTTGATATTATGGGTTGTATCCATATACTGTTAGGACTCCTTTTTGTATTGTGTTAGGATTCCTTTTTCTACTTGGATTAGGTATCTGTCCTCTCTTAATGATTGAGGACTCCTGCTGTATAAATATAACTCTTGACTAGTTAATACAATTATCGTGGATTCTATTTCTCCTTTAGGAACGTCCTTGCCAGAGGAAACCAACATCCATGCATGCATGCTACCAATATCAATTAATTTCATTTCATGTAATTAGGCTCAGTTTAATGTAGTGTGTTCTTGGATTAAGGATACTGCTACTTTAGGTCCTGACCAATGGAGTCATATTCAAGCAATCAAGCTTGTGCATTATTGGCCCACTAATATGATATCTATTAAAGGTGGTAACACTCTTGGGGGTAATAGTCATTTTGTCACCATGCATTAAGCGAGGGACATTCTAACTGGGGAGGGAGAGGGGGCCAGATGAAATTCTTGCATTATATTAGTAGAGATATACATATAACATGGGTTTGTGTTTGGTTGGTGAAAACATGGAGGACATCAGTTTGTTTGATTGGTGAGATAAAGTAGCACAACACGAAACGGTTTGTCCACTTTAAAGGAATATTTTCTCTAGATCTGGCATGACGTTATTCAAAAAATTTCTCAAGTGACATTGTCCCAACGAGATTAGGAGAGCAATTAGAACTAGAGATGACAACGAGTCTCCAAACCTCGATCCTTAGCGGGAAAAAACTTATTAGGGGCTACAAATAAGAGAAATTTAGTACCCTTAAGAATTAATTTGATCAAAAATAATCCCAATCGGGTGAACCGAGGGTGGGGACATTCCCATACCCCCATCCCCAAATTCTCAAGGGCCAGGAGCCTTAACTAGTCAACTGCCAAATTCCGATTCCCAAATAGTACAATAGGCCAACAATCGTCCTTGGGCTCTCGGTGTTACACATGGGCCAAAGACCATTGCCACAACCCAGCATGGCAACACCTCCTAAGTCCTAACCCTAGCAACATGCTGCGTGCCTATGCTTGCACGTTGGTCACACACCACACGCACAATCAATACTCAAGCCATCAAGGGCACCGCACAGAGCACAGTCAAACACTCAAGTGTAGTCTGCACGTCGGCACCTCACATAGCCAGTGGTGGTGTCAGCGTGAAGATTACGGTGGTGGCCAATGGTGCAAGGCTTGTGGCGGCAACGACAGTGACAGTGACATTAGCACTGTGAACTACTGGTTGCGGCTGAGGGTGAAGCACGTAACGTGCCCATGTCGCTCCTATCCATACCACACCACACGTCCACGCATAAGGCTCGCTGCCCATGGCCTACGGCCTGCGGCCTATGCCTACCTTGCCACACGTGGCACGCCAATGTGTCAGCATCAAGCCAATGGGACTCCCGACGTCCATGCTACTGCTCTACAACTCATGTATACTTCAGCACTCCATGGCTCCACCACTCTGATGACTCCGCAAGTCCTATCGACTATCGCCTCCCATAGTCCAGATCTCAACAGACCTAGCCCTCCTAGAGACCCAGATTCACATCCACTTGAGTGTTTTCACCGTTTAATTTCAGACTTCTAGTCTTCTAGATCTGTGCCACATTGCCACTACCAGCTACCTCATGTAGGCAATAGGCTATAGTTCTATTTTTGTGCTATGAGAGTGTGTTGTGTGCGACTCATGATGGCCTCTACTCCTTCTAGTGTTTTTGGCTCTGCCATCAATGACGATCGTTGATGTCTTGTTCTTATTTTGCTCCTCCTATTCATGTTCATTAACCTCTCTCTCTTGCAGCCAACTTTGGTTCTTCCTACTAACTCCTCTTCGTCTGACCGTCTCACCTTGAAGGGACACTGAGTCTAAGCATCCTCTAGTGCTGCTGCCAATAATTTTGAAGAACAATGTTGTCACTGCCACTGGTGGAAGTACCCTAGCACTACCAGCTCTACCCAAGGAGAAAATTGCTTTGTTGGTTGCAGCCGTAGTTGCAGCTGATCCAAAGCATATTCCTCGATGACCAAGCTTGTAAATCCAAAATGCCCCTATTTAAAGAAGTGTTCTTCTATGGTGTGAGCTTCTGTTGGGTTGTATTGCATAAGCTTTAATTATTTTCCTCTTTAGTTCTACTTAATTTACATTGAATTACTTTCCTGCAATTAGGATAAACATGTAACAATACATATGGCGATCTAATACATACGGCGAAGCAGCCAACAACAAATTGTATATTCTCAAAACTCACAGCCAACATCTAAGTCACTTCCACAACCTGATTCTATTTAGAATTCAAAACCAATAGAAATAGATGATGTGGAGGAGACAATGCTAGATGATGCACATTCAAAGCGAAAGCGAAAGCTCACTTAGATTGTTTGGAAAGAGTTTAAGAGAGTGAAGTACATGGGAACAGTTAAGGCAAAATGCAACTACTACTTCAAGAAACTTGGTAGAGAAACAAAAATAGAACAAAGCACCTTCATGACCATTTAAAATATACACACTTAGAAGGATCAAGCTATCAGGAAATAATGCGTTGACATAGGGCACGCTAAGATTTGATTGCAAGGAACTTGGGAAAAATTTATTGGACAACTATACTTTTAATCAAGGTATTGCTAGTAAAACACTTACTGATATGAGCTGCATGAGTATTGATTATACATGGTTGATCATGCTGGCTTTCGGAGATTTGTGAGTGCACTACAACCATTATTCAAGATGGGCATAAGAAACACCATAAGATAAATTGTGAATTGTGATCCATATGCTGTTGTAATATTTTGTTGCAATTTTTAGAATGTTTTCTGTTTGATTTCATGAAGGAAATTGTCTCACAATATGAGTTAGAAAAGAAGAGAGACATTACTTACATGGTTGGAATCGAGTCAAGTATGGCAATCACTGTGGACACGTAGACATCTGACAACCAAAAGAGAGGGTATATGGCCATCACAACACATTTTATTGATGAATATTGGATACTTCAAAATATAATCATGAGGTAACTATTGTCAAGTTCAGCTTGAATATGATTACATGTATAATGCTAGTTTGTGGTATGAATCTAATTGCATATATCGTTTATTCACATATAGATTTATTTATGTTCTAAGTCCTCACACTATTGAAGTTATTAGTGAAGAGCTGTATGAAGCATTAGTTCAATGAAATGTCGATGAAAATTATTGTGACTCTTGATAACTGCACTACAAATGATGCAACAAATCTTATGCTTGTTTTTATAAGGGCTAGTCGTGTGGATAAGCAATATGCTTGTCTTCCAACTAAGGAAGAATAGTAGTTTGCTGAAGATGTGGTGGAAGGCTTAGAATATTCAGTTCTATTACTGAATTATTTTTGGGAATTGAGTATGTTAGTGCTAACATTTTCTTCCCTAAAATCTGTGAGATCAAACAAAAAATTAGGCAATGGTCAACTTATGGTAGTGGTCTAGTTAAAGCCATGCCAATTGATATGGTAGAGAAGTTTGATAAATACTGGTCTAATATTCAAGGTTTGATGGGTATTGTAACTCTTCTTGATCCTCGATTCAAATATGAAATGTTGCAAATATATTTTGAGTGATTATTTAGAGAAACTGGTATAATTTATAATGTAAAGGTTAGAAAAGTCACAGACTTATTTAGTGTTGTGCTTTGATGGATGAGTATAATGTGCAAGAGGAAGAAGATAACATAGAGTCATCGACACAATCACTTAGTAGTATAGAAGTTATATCTTCATTTAGTGAACGTGTTGCAAAAAAGAGGCCAACATCACTTAGGTTTACATCTGAGTTAGACTGCTACTTGGATGATGAGTTGGTCCTAATATCAACATAAGACTTTAAGGTTTTGGATTGGTGGAGGGTTGCTGGAATATGTTATCCTACTTTGAGGAGGATAACAAGAGATATATTTACAATTTCAATTACCACGGTTGCTTTAGAATCTACATTCAGTCTAGTGGGAGAGTTCTTAGTGAGCATTGCAATAGACTCACTACGTACCGAGATGTTAGAGGCTCCAATGTGCTTACAAGACAAGATTTGAAAAGGTAAAAGGTACATTTGTTGTGCATCTCATAGTATATTTTTCTATTGATTGCAAAGTAACTTCATATATTTTTGTTTTATAGTTTAGGATAATGGAGAATATGCTAACTTTTGGTCTTTTCTTTAAGACATTCAGGAAGGCCTTCAGATACTTGTTGAAATACAATAGATAAGTTTTATGTACCTGCTGAAATAAAAATATCTCATAGTTTGTATACTTATGTAGGATCATTAACCTTGATTGAAGAACAAAAACTCAAGAAGTGGTGTGAAACAGTGAAAGTTCATGTACAAGTGTAAAGAACTACTAATCTACTATTATGAAATTCATGTGCAACTAACTATTTATGTAACAACTTTTGTTGCAATGACTAATGTCATATATGTCATAAGTCATAACATGATAAAATTTTATTTTGTTGGACACTTGGACTGATGGTAGCATGGTGGAGTATAGAAATAGAACTATAGATAACGGATTGGTTAGTGGCTCAATGCTAAACTTGTTGCCTTATGGTGAATGATGATTTGTGAATGCTGATGTTGTATATATTGTTGTTGCTTAAATAGTGTTCGGTGTTCATGTGGGCTTTTACGGATTTGTGGTTGTAATGTTGTATCAATATCATGTAGTGTTCAGTGTCTCAAAGGTGAATTTGTGATGTTGTATTGTTGTTATAATATTGTTGCATGTAATGATGTGAAATGGTGAACTCGGATATGGGGACCCAATGGATTCTCCCATACCCGTATGTGGACGGGGACAAAAAAAATTCCCCACCCATGTGTGGGGATGGAGATGAAGACGGTCGTTTTTCTCTGCAACGGAGATAGGGGTGGTAAAACCCAACAGTGACGCACCTATTGCTATCCCTAATTAGAACTAAATTAGTATTGATTATTAATAATTAACATGTTTATAGTTAATTAGTGAATATTAGGATAAACTTTACATTTATCAGTGATAACTATCTATTGTTAGTATAATAGGAATGATTAGTACGTAATTAGATAATATTAAGAAATAAATAATTATGCATAATTTAATTAATTAATAAGAACATGTGCCACTTTATAATTTATAATTTTTTAAACTATTTTCTTTGGATACTGTAATTAGTTAACAATATTTTAGAGTTATTATATCCCTTCCTTCTCTCAACCAAATACATGACCATACTATTCCATCATGTCAACTAAACAACTAGATAAAATCATACCATCTCATTCCATTCTAGTCATTCGATGAATCGGACACTACTTGATAGCTTCAGTATCAAGTTCGCCCTAGGACTTTCTAAACTTCAGGGCCTGCCCTGTACTACATATTAGATCAGCATGTATACTAAAACTAGCTTATGATTAGCTAATCAGAGATCACACGTCAAATGATGAGCTGTACATACATATATTCCTTGTGTGTCTTCCTTGAGCAGCTGGTGATCGTTCTTGTCTGGTACGCCATGAGGAGAAAACTCTTGTCTGGTACGCCATGAGGAGAAAGAGTTGCTCTTCCTTCTAAGCCAGGACGTTTAGCAGAGCTCCCCGATCTAGATTCCTTATGAAAATCCAGAAAGTTCAACCAAACAGTAAATTTTTGATGAGCTCCCACCTTAGAATCATATAATCGATTCTCATTATTTACATATGGCACGGAGAGTGAAAAAACACAGCTTCCCATCCGATTCCCATCATTTGCACACGAATCAACTAATGGAATCAATTCTCTACAAAATAATTTAATAGATGGAATCAATTCTATCAGAAAATCACTTTCACCACAGAATTACTTTTATCAGAGAATCAAGATGCTAGAGAACTCTACCAAACGAGCCCCCAATCCTTTTGTATCTTATGTTATGATCACGAGGAGATTGCGGGAAGGAGGAAACCTGTTAATGCTGTTGCAGTGGCTTGGGTGAATCATCCTCTGCAGCTTAGCAGCGTAACAACATGATAGATTTTTTCATTTTGTGCCTAGGATTGCAGTACCTTGTTTGCTCACCTGTTCATGGACACTCCTCAAAGGAATACTTCCGTCCTTATTCCTCGTAATGCAGGTATTATTCAGGGAGGGATAGATCTAAGATTTATTACTGATATCAACATAATTTTTTATTTAGGATTTCAGTAAAACATTAAGATTATTAGATATATTAGACTGTTATTATCAATCCTAAATTTAAAAAGTATTTAGACTAATCAGATCCTATGACAATAATAATTGTATTGTGGGTATGCCTCTGGAGTGATCTTTCTTGCCAACGTTTTTCTAGAAACAGAGGAGCAGTTGATCTTGTTTCAAAAAACAAGAGCAGAAATGTTTCGATTTCGTTTTGCTCAACGAGGAGCCTCGAAAGTTAGATCGACAATAAGCGAGAACATCTGAAGAACTAAACTTTATTAATTCGAAAATAACATAGCTCATATAACGTCTTTGCTGACGTATTTCTCTGAAGATATGCAGCGTCGATGTCCGAATGCTCAACTACGCTTTTTCTCACAGAAAGTGGGATCACATCACTGTTGCGTTTTATCCAAGAGCAATAAAACGACAGGCCTCATCCTGTCAGTTCATCCAGGGCTCGAAAAGTTGCGGTTTGGCATGTTGTTCAGAGCTGTAGCGATCGACCGGAGAATTCAGCTCGAGGTATTAAAGGCTTGATTTGATCTGATGATCGGAGAGTTGCAGCCGGTGCAGGGCAATGTGGACCATCTGTTGATTGGTGGACTGAAGAACAAGTCCACCTTTCAACTTCTTTCCAGACTCCTGCACCGATCCTTACCTCTCGATCGACTCTGATGTGGCGCCACCTCACCTTGGAGAAATCTTTCCAAGCAATTTGATTCGTGTTCATGTACACTGTCCTTGTATATTTATAAAAGTAGTATGGGTGTTTGTTATCAATAATAAAAACTAATTGTAGTATAATATAATAATTTATACAGGTTCGACTCACCTCGGAGAGAATAATATTTTATGTCTTATTGGCAGATATGCATTTTTTTTATTCAATGATGATTGATCTGATATTGATATGTCATGGTTATCTAGGTCTTATGCCAGATGCCTATGGTTAATGTATGATGTATGATCATGTATTTAGAGTCTTCCTGATCACCTATTATATATGTAATGAATTATAATTATGAACCAGATCCTTTACCTACCTAATAGGTAGATTAAGGTATCCTATCTATCTATAATAGAAGTTTTTAGCTTTATCCAAAAGATAATATATCATTTTATGTATTCTATGTTGTACAAGTAAATGGTTACTCTGTTTAGCCAGTCTAGCACATCTCCTAGTTGGCTGATTCTTGAAAAGTAGAATATGTATTCCGATAAGATTTTTGTAAATTTTATCCATGGACTCCATCAATTGAGCACGTATTTATGAAATACTTTCTCCATTTCAGAATGTAAGTCATTCTGATCTTGTATATGTATTTAAATTTATCTATAAATTAATGAATGATTTACATTCTAAAATGGAGAAGGTACTGTAAGGTTTCTGACAAATTTACAAGAAAAGAACAGTTCAGCTCTAATACACACAAACGTGCCCGTTTAGTGGGTATGTGCTTGTGTAGTTGTGTTGATGACCAAATTTGGTAAGAGAAGTGATTAAGGGATAGGAATGCAAAGAGAATACGGTATCATGTCTACATTTAATACTGTACAGCATATGATACATGTTGGTTATGAAGTCAGATTTCAAGAGAATTAAAACAGGATACAATTAAGTGTTTGGTCGTAATTTTTCCAATCTAATTTTTATCTAAAAATTCAAAACTTAAATAAAACGGTCTAACTCAACAATCCAGATTCATGAAAAAGCATATGATTCTTAAAGTGTAAAACGAAAGTTGACTAGATTCTAATTTCACGTATTCTCAAATCATTGTAATTGAACGTAAATATAAAATTTATAGTAACTACTCACCACGCTAGCTATGCATAATTGCATAATTGATGTTGATTCGTTTATTTTTCACACCTCACACTACAACTCAGCTGATTTTTTAAACCTATATATCCTAAGTCATCCTATGTATACAAAGGATTATGGCGATTAAAAAAACACAATCCACAAATAAGCCTATATTAGGTTTTGTTCTAAAACTAGGTGTAGATTAGACTAGTTATCTCCTTTGTCAATTTGCCCATAAATTGGTTATGTGATTTCAGGAAAGCAAATCAATACTATTACAACGCCAGTAACTAGCTTTTACGACGATCGAATAGCGTACCTGCGTTCTAGGCATTCATGTCTGCTTTCTCCCAATTTATATATATATATATATATATTCTTGTCAAACATTTTTTTATTTTTGTCATGTCCATATCAAATAAATAATAATTATTTCATAAATAAATGATGATCTTTTTTCATGCAGAATAAATAAGAGGAAAGTTATTTAGTAGATTTCTTATATAAAATTCAAAAATATATATAAATACTTAGAGGATTATGATATATTAAAAATGCGTAATATCTTATTAATAAGATGCACGGTTATATCACCGTACGCGGTGACGTGAGTGCGGCGTGCATCTAGTTGTATTCTAAAAAGTCACAATATTGTACTGCATGGTATTCGTATTAAGGCCCATAATACGGATTTTAATCAGACGGTTAAGGCCCATAAAAAAGCTGCTATTACGAATTCTGATGTGACTGATAATAACGTATAGAACTTTCTAAATTAATAAAGTATGTATCAAATATTTTCTAATTTTATATTCTAATCCATTTAACTTTTATAACTAAAATGTCTTCAATCTTAAAAAAAATTATTAAAAATATATCAGTAGCTATA
>KE371218.1:951605-963079 GCA_000418225.1 Zizania latifolia | reverse complement strand
GGGGGGCTTCACCGGAAGTTATACGATGGGGGAGGCCGATATTTCGTTGGCGTGGCATGTCTTGTCCCCCGACGTTGCCAAGGCCGCGGCCGAGCGGTTCGGCCACGATCACCAGGTCGTTGTCAAGTGAGTGCGGCCTCTCGTATCGCCTCTGCCCTTATAGCGTCCTTGTATGAATTAACTAATCAGAATAATTCCACTAGTTTACCAGGGAAGATTACATTTGAAAAGTTATGCATGTGGTTTATTGTGTTGCATCTGGGGAGAATATGTGGACAATGGTTGCAAGTTTGTTTTGGAATGGTGGGTGTCTGGGTGAATTCGTTGCGTCGCTGATTTCGTTAGCCTGCGGAAGCATTGTTAATGTGTTATTGAGGAAGGCAAGCAAACAACTACCCTGGGGAAGTACCGGTGTGTAGTTTTTCTTCAATTGGAAATGAAATGCTTTGGAGTTGCTGGCAATGAGTTTCATCTTGTTAATCATTATCTTCTCCCTGTTGTTTCAAGCCTGGACTTTCCTTGAGTGTGTCATGCGTGTTGCTGATGCTGATGCAAGTTTTTGCAGTGGATTCTTACAATGGATTGTATTATTTTGTTCTCAAGTATTGGAAGCTGAGTAATTGCCACCGTGGGGAGGCATCAATTGAGAGAAGATGCTATGGGTCGCTGGCAAACTATAATAACAAAAAAGAATGCAAGAACCAGTTCCAAACGAAGATGTGTGCATGCAGATTTTACATGCCATCTACCCATTCAGCTGTTCATACTTCATAAACTTCAACATGGAAACACAAATTTTTCTGCTTTGTCAAATCGGGTGCATTTAGTTATTTTTCTAGTTGAAGCTCATCCATTTCGTTTCTATGGAAATTGGGAACAGTATGTTTTGAAAAATTCGTGGATTAGCTATTTACAGAGGATCAAATTTTATCTGAAACCCTTCCATTCTACCTTCCGTGCTTTGAATGTTGTAGTTGTAAGGTTAATAACAGTTCCAGGAATAATACATCCTTGTGAACAGTGTTGCTCCTGCTCTCTGCATGTGCTACCTCTACGTTTTACCTTTGTGCAATTGTGGATAGCAACATGAGCTGACCAAGCTTGATATTTCGGCGAATAGTTTGTTTGGTCTTTTATGTTTTAATTAATATTATCAATTATGCAAAGCGAAAAAATCGAAAATAACTTTGAAGAACTCTTGTTTATGATTCATTTTCTCTGATGTTGAAGTTGAACCTTCTGTGTAACACTATAGATGGTTGTCACGAAGTGACTTGAAGAAATTCATGTCACTTCATGATAAAGTAATCCTGTCAGATTGAGAATTCTTACATTATTCGTGCTGGATGCATGTCCTCCGCATCTCCAGGTCACTTCTGAATTGATAGCTAGCATTTGCAAGCTTGTCAAGGACACCATAAATCTAAGCAAATAATTACTAAGCAGGGCATCCGTAATCATAGAAGGTACTACGTGTATGTCAGACAGGCATACGGTCATGTTTCCTACATTTTGTTTACATGATATGCTATGTAACAAGACCTGAACCATAATTATAACAGATTCTTCTGGTGTTTTCGACAGAGTGATGACCAGATTTATTTGGATCAAATAGCTGAGGCCCATATTTTGTTAGCAAACACTACCTGAAGCCTGAAGGTTAGAGCGCTGACCGCACTCATTATATGTTTATGTGTAATTTATAAGGTTGTGTACATACCTAATTTCAGAAACATATTTTGTAGTTCTCGATGTTACTGGCATAGTGTAATGTATCTGATCTTCACTTGGTTGTTGAAATCTGATGAATTGTTTTTCTACCAGGATGACAATATCTTAATTTTTGAGTCTTGATGTCACAAGTTGCATTAAACAATCATTTTCCTTTATCATGGCTACCGTTTAAGCAGTGATGCCTCAAATGTATGAAATATCAGCCTTTCTTTGAGATTATTGGTGCCATTATTCTGATAAGTCAAGACAATGTTAATCCGCTGTAATTTGGGGTGCACATGCTTGCGTTCACAATGTTAAACCGTTTGATTGCACACTATTTGATTCTTTTTAGTCAGTTCTGCCTAGTTGTGAAGTTCCTTGTCTCTGAAGTATTTTGTGCCAGCTTGACAATAAACATTTTCCTAAGCTCTTTTGCTTTTATAAGTCATTGTCTGTTCAGTGTTGTCATGACCTTATATGAAGGAAAACAAGAGGATATATTGTTTCCTATTAGCTATGACTTATTATTTTTCCTTTTCAGTTAGTAAAAGTTTACATAACTCCATAACGTGATATTCCATTTTTACTGTTTAGTAATTCAACGTGATTGCACGCAGAAGCAAATGCCCTGAAGCTAACCTGCAGTGGTTTTCCAGCAATCCTGCATCAGTCAAACTTCCCATGTGATGTTGTTTAGCTAGCTGTAGGGCATTTAGTCTGGAGTCTGGACAAGGTACTGTACCCCTATCACTCACGCCCCAGTTTTCAATCTAATTCTGCAACTCTTTCTTTAATAACCTGTTCCTTTCGTGATTAAAAAAATATATCTGGCAGTGTATGCCCTTGGCCGGCAATGCATCTGCCTTCAGGTTTTGTTGGACATATTATATTTGAAGCACTACAGTTCATGTGTCCCTGAAGCTCCAATTGGCATGGATCCCCTTATCCTATGAGCACATGCTAACTTGGTAAAATAGGAGGCAGTAGAAAGTGGAAGGCCATTTTCAGACCAACCTTGATGCACCGTCCCTTTCGACCTTTCCCTCATTGTCGCGAGCTTTTCTTCCCCTTCATATGACAGACACTTCTTCTGTATTCTAGTCCAACCATGGAACACTGGATCTAGAAACCATTGTCATTTAGTAATGCAGTAGCTAGGATGCAGAGTTCATTTTCAGACTTGACTGGAACTCTGGAATCTGGATCTTTGATATGTTGTGCAGGGAACAACAGTTCGGTTTCAGACTGGACTGTTCCTCTGTATGCTGCCACCTCCCCTGTAGAATACCATCATAGCTGCATATGTGAACTCCACTGATGCGTGATGAGCACTGAAGCTTCTACAGAAGTGATGATCCTGATCTCTTCTTGTTTCCTTTTGATTTCTTTTCCCTAATCCCTTGGACAGTTCTAAAACGATTTATATTTAATAAAGAGTTGAAAATGATAATACAAGGAATTGAAAGACTATAATTTTTTACTCCTCCCGTGCACTGACCCCATTTTTGTGGACCTAGGCAGCGTTTATATGTATCTGTTTGAACGTTTGGAAAGGTAGGGCAGAGCTAATCCGTTTTATGCAATGTTTCACACGGAAATTTTGTGAATTCCTTGATTCCCGGGGCATAATCCTTTGTACGAGTTCATGTTTGCATCTGACTGGGCTACACATCTGAATATCTGATCCCGTGATTCGCATGGCTTAGTTGGGACGGCAAGCAAGAGTTGGAGCTTGCAGTTTTTGACTCCTCCCAAGTGAGGAGAAATCCTCAATCTTATCAAATGGAGCCTCTATTAAACTGTTACGCTGTTGGGTATTGAGGTAGACCAACTCAGAAACCCATCTTAGTACTTTGTTAAGTATGTTTGCTCGTTGTCTCTGCTTGGTGTAACCTCTTTGAGCCTGTTTGAAACTTAAAAAAAATACTGGATTGTTTCATGTAAAACCCCTCCAAATTTCACGTGAAATTAAATGTATTCCTAGTAGGGATGAATCTAGAATTACTCCCTCGTATCAAGAATTTGTTTTCAAATAAAGTTGATAGAGAATAAAACAAGATCAAAGCATCACTTATTAATAATAAACTAATAATAAACGAAAGATAATATTATAAAGTGAGATATAAAGAGTATTACAACTAGGAATACTTAATATGGGGCGCAATCTTAGGGTGGCCGTCGGATATGATCCGATGGCTCTAAGCCACTGCTGCTCGCCACGAGCCACCTGTTGACGTAAAAATCACAGGTATCCCTACGCCTTCACACTCAAAGGCCTGGGAGAGTCTGCTTAGCTCCAGTATAGGTCCTAAATAACCCGGAGGTGTCAGTAGATGTGCCAGTCAATTTGACCCTGCAATTGACAAGGAAGCAAATGTGAGATGTCCTAACACTATCGGCGATAGCCTATTGGCATCGGCGACGATAGCACACTCGAAAACCATGATGCATCTCAGAAAGCGTGTAGAATGTAATAAATCCTACCAATCGGCTATGACACCGATGCCCCAAAGTACCAATCTCTAATGTTCGAACCAAACTGATACAGCGTAAAGGCATGTTACCAAGAGGACCGAGGACAAGATCAAACCGATTACTAGGATGACAAGTAAACCATTGGCTAAAACTCCGATGAACGTCGGGTCAGTAGATCGGGCCAAATCATCCCATATGCGTTCCCATCAACGCCACGGATCGTACTCAACCGAGATAGCGTGCCATTGACAATCGACATATGATCTGACCTAGTACGGCGAACTGAACCGTCGTGATTGGAAAAATACACATATTTGATCAATAAAGCACAGTACGAGAAAATGAATCAATGCATTGAACCAATAACTAGCAAACCAACTCTATCTGATCACAGTATCAGACTTAACCGAGAAAGCCATGAACACATAAATTAGTTTACCAAACAAGTTATCCCCATCAAAGTTAGAGATCGAACTCAACCGATGCAGCCATAACTCCGGCGAAGAATCGTCCTAATGCTACGTACCTAAAGTTGGTGATGCGTCGAAAGGTTTAATTGGCTGAGTTGTGTGAACTTGTTACAATGATCCCGGGCTTACATATTTATAGCCGAATGAACATGGTATCTACGGATAACACAGAATTCTAACTGACTTATTTATTTGCTAACTGAATAAAAACTAATCACGAAGTATCAGCCTACACCGCACGTAGACCGTCTCCACTTGTTAAGCCTCTATCGATGGCTCATCAGTTTCGTTGCTTGGTTCGCCTAGCCGATGGTGCGCCGGTCCAAATTCCGGTGTCAACACATGCCCCCGAGTTTGGAATGTGAAACATCACTTTTCAAAATCTTCCCTCGAGAACCGAACTGGCAGATCACCGAGCGTACATAAATCTTGCCCGATAAGCCCCCTTCTTCAAGCTCGGACATCTTCGTTATACACCAGTTCATTTTCTCTTCGCTTTCTTCTCCCGCCATGGCGTCCAATGTTCAAAACTCTCCTCCGAACAAGAAAATCAAGATGAGCTACTCTAATCACAACGCGTCTGACGATCATGATCTGGCATGTTTCTTCTAGTTTATTTGATCCTTGTCTGCTCAATCCTTTGCTTCATCTGCTCAAGTTTTTCGCACACTTTGTCTTTGTTCTAGAGCTTCAGGTTTCTACTGTTCCAAATGTTAACTCGCCAGACCCTTCATGTTCCAAAGACTCGAACGCTCCGACATAGCTGGCCGGCGTCGATGGCGATCATGACCCTAGTCGCCTCAATTTTTATTCCGACGAGGACGACAATTCTAGAGATTCCCCACTGGCTGTGAGTGCCTCATCTACACGCCAATACCCTTAGGTAACCTGTTGATTCTACTTGTTTATTTCTGAAATTCCATCGGCTCACCCTGTACCTCCTATAGGAATCCCAAGCATCGGACATGGCTCTTTCTCCCCGAGACTCTGTACCGAGCGATCTATCGGCTTTGCTTGATCACCTTCACTACCCGATCGACATCTTCTTCCAAGACATCGAGGCGACACGATCTTGTCTTCAAAATGTGGTCGATCGACTCCCACAAGATCTAGCCGATGTCCTTCTACGGGCCTATTCCCGTGATCACCAGTCGGCCTACCTCACTGCCTACGCCGGCCTCACCGATCGTGGGATGCAAAGGGTCCATTGGTAGAAATTTGAACCAGCTGATGCGAATGTGCGAGAGACCGGTCGTCATTTTCAATTTTTGCTCAAGCTGCCTAACCAAGACCAAGCATACCTGGATCAGCTCAGAGTGGAAGAAGATCGCATTCTCTGGGAAATAAGTCTTTGGACCGATCGACTGAATCAGCTCCGTACTTGTATGGTGAATCGGCAGTAGTTCCTAAATGATATGCCGATCAAGATTGCTTTTAAAAGAGCCGATTTGATCAACTTGACCGAGGAGCATGCCTAGAAGAAGCAAGCCCTTCGACCTGCCATCGGCAATGATGAGGACGTGACTGATACTATCATGTCATTTGAGAAGACCTAGGCCGATGCCATCCTTAGCTTGGAACGCTTCTTAGGTACATTGTAATTGATTCATCTGCAATCAGCCTTTTGTACCGCCTTTCTCTTGTAAATAATAAAGTAACTTTTGGAAGATTTGTATCTAGTGAAATTGCCTTATCGGTAATAACCTTTTTCTTCTCTCCGCCGATGAGTCCTTGCGTGATAACTTAAATTGTTTGGCCGAACGAATTCCCTGATCGGCCTGCCAGGGCTATTAATTAATTGCCTCTCTTCTTCGGCTATAATATTTGAGAAAAAACTTCGAAAATTTTGCCTCCAGACTTCTAACCGTTGAATTGGAATCCATCGGCCCTGTCAGCTTTCGAGCTCATCGGCTTCAAATAGGCATGAGGCCCCTTGAGTCGGTCGTCAAGCGATGCCCTCTAGTCGATCGTCGTCGATAAACCTTAACCATCTCTCATAAATAAGCGCATGCCGGTTGGAGTACCTCTGTAATGGCACGCCATATGCCCCCAGAGTTTGGGACATGGGAGGGCACATTTCGAATTCCGCCTGGAATATCGCAACCGTCGCCTCGCTTAAATTTTGTTTTGGGGATCCAACAGTTGTGGTTCTCTCCCCTATAAACCCTATAGCTTTCTCCTTCCTTTGCATGCTTCCTGCTCCCTTGCCCTCGAAACAGCCCTTGAGTTTTCCACTGTCGCTGGTCGAGCCTCGCCGTCATTCGTGCTTTTCCGCCGTCGCTCGTTCCCATCGACTATGGCCTCTTCATCGCTTATCCCCGAGGTATCTCCCTTTTTCCTGTTTTGATCTAGATGTTGATCCCTTTGTCTGAGTAATTCCTTTTGCCCCTCTTTTTAATTTTTTTTGTAGAACTTGAAGAGCCAAATTTTAATCCCCTTCGCCAAATATCCCAATCGTTATTTTCTTAGACCTTACGGAGAAGAAGAGCCGTTGTATTTGATCAACGTCGAGACCAATAGGATTCCATTCAAGCAATCTGGAATGCAGCATAAAGACTGGTATTCAGCATTTTGCTCTTGGGCCAACCCCATTGATGGGTGGCGAGATTGGTATGTGAGGGTCGCATCGGCGAAGGGCGCAGATTGGCAGGTCAGCAACATCGGCCACTGTATCGGACTCACCATGGCCGAGACTGAGCGGAACAACGTGATGCTTGCTGTTGCCTGCTACTTCTGGTTAGATATTGTTAATGCCTTTATGTTTGCCAATGTCCTGATTGATGGAATTGTGCTCAAGAAAATTCTAAGAGAATCGGAAATTCCGACTATAGCCAAAAATTCCAGAGTTCTGGAGCATCCGGAAGTTCCGGTAGGACCGGAAGTTCTGGGCCAGCCCCTGAATTTGGTTTTCTAGACGAACCGGAAGTTCCGGGGTCGAAACTAATTCGATACAGAAGGTCTGTTTCGGAAGTTCCAACTGGAGTCGGAAGTTTTGAGTCAGAAATAATTCGATACAGAAGGTCTATTTCAGAAGTTCCAACTGTAACCGGAAGTTCCAGGCCCGAATTAATTCCATGCAAAAGGGTAATTTCGGAAGTTCCGGATAGGATCCGAAAGTTCCGATGATCAGAAGTTCCGGCTATAGCCGGAAGTTCCGGGGTGCGCAGATTAGATCTATTGGGCTTTTAATTTGGATTAAAAGGCCCATGCTGGGCACTATATAAAGGAGGAGAGGGTGGCACGCAAGGGGCTGCTGCTATTGCTCTACCCTAGCCCTAGCCGCTACCTCTCCTCTCTCCCAAGTAATCACAAAGGTTGTGATCAAACCCTATAAACTTCACGAGTGGTGCTAGCACGCTGGCGTGGAGTGTTCTTGTCCCTATACGTGTGGACTTCATGGAGGTGCTGCTCGAATAGCAGTACTTGTTGTCTTCTTCGTGTGAAGATCGTTGGGCTTCATCGATTTGATCGCCGGCGAGCGGGCGAGGCAAGGAGAGAACGAGCGAGGATGCGCTTCTCCAAATCTTCTTCCGCTGCACTAGCGCGTCTCGCGTTAGAAGGTAACGATCCATGATCCCTCACGCGCATGGGTTCCTGGCCAATGGGGTTAAAAATTTAAAATTACCGGCTAGCGTAGCCTCCCCATGTCCCAACACTGATGTCCCCAACTCTTCTTGATGTCTTGATGCTGACTGATCTCAACGTCGCAGACCCCTTGTGTGAAGTTGATTTCAGATTGAAGCCGATGCATGACCTCGAGGTGAAGAAACCTGATGGTTGGACCAATTATATGGTCACTTACAATCAGAGGGTGGGCTCGGTTGAGGAGAAAGAGCATGTCACTTTTTTGAACATGTGGTTGGAGCGATTCATTTTCTGCGGTACCACCCTCAGCCATACCAAGAATTGGCAGAATTTGGTCGAGTGTATTGCCTAGAATGAGCAGCTATCGCTAGGCCGATTATTGTTGGGATCCTCTTATCGTCTCCTGTATCTTGTCTCGCAGTATCTTCGAGCTGGTATGCCCGTTACAAACGTCAGCGGCCCCTGGTGATGAATTCAGTGATGTTTGCAATATAATTTGTGATGTATGCTTTCTTTATACAATACAATCTATGATGATGCCATTATGTGATGAATTCTATGTTGTTTGTAATGTACAATGTTGGCTGCCAAATCCTATCTTTGATTTAGGATGCATCCTAAAAAAATTATTTTTTACAATATGATCATAACATTAGTGACAGGTCTAAATAAATACCCGTCACTAAAGGTTCCCTATAGTGACGAGTGTCAGTTACTCTCCGTCACTAAAAGGTTTCTCCAGGTCCACATTGCGTTCGACATGACCCCATTTAGTGACGGGTAGCCATTGAGACCCGTCACTAAAAGTACCCTATAGTGACGGGTATAAAGTGCCGCCCGTCACTATAGTGTGTACTTTAATGACGGGTCATAATATATACCTGTCACTAAAGGGGATCATGCCGGACGCGATGTCGACCTAGAGGAACTCTTTAGTGATGGATGTTTAACCGTCACTAATGACACGGTTTTACTGATGCGATAAGAGTGACGAGGGACATGTCCGTCACTAATGTACGTTATTACCCGCCACTAAAGTGTTTTTCTGTGGTAGTGACTCTAAACCCTGAACCATAAACACAAGGGTTTCTCGTCGGGTTTCGGGTACCTGATAGTTTGGGTATAGGTCTAGTTTTAAACCTGTGGGTTTTAGGAGTTTGGGTTTGAACGGGTTTCATGAGTTTACTTCACGGGTGGGTTTTTTAAAGATACTAATGCTAGACTGAATGGCAAGAATTGTGCACAGAGCCAAACACTGCAACACCTTCTTTTATATTGTCATACAATGTACAATACAATCAGAAGATTATGGCTATACTTATGCCTCCTCTAATTCTGTTGCCATATATGAATTATTGAACATAATATTTACTTCAACATTCCTCCACAGTCACAACTTTGTGGAGATCAAGTTGAGATTGAACCGAAGCTTGTTAAACATAGCCACAGGTATACACTGCTATAGTAATAGACGTCAGTGTCAGATCAAAATGGTTATCAGTGGTGGGTTCTGAACCGCCACTAGTTAGTCGGAACTGATAGTCGACAGCTATCAGTGGTGGTGCTAGAACCGGCACTGAAAACGCGTATCAGTGTCGGTTCTAGAACTGAACTGGCACTAATACGCGCGCATTAGTGGCGGTTCAATAATAGAACCGGCACTGATAGGCGTTTTTAGTGCCGGTTTGGAGCACGATCCGGCACTATTGTGTATTTCACGCTATTTTTATATATAAACCACGTTGTATTAATTCTATATCCAAATGCACATATATGCAAAATTCATTTGGATAGCTTATATTATATTACGCAGACAATCTCAAATCAAATTAATATGACATATATTAACTTAAAATATAGGAATATATTTATATAAATGTTTCCATAAGTTTCAAATGTGATATTGTTCTTACAAACTCAAGCATAAGCTAAATTACATAAATAGTTGCCTCCAGTGCACCATTGTTGATGTAGAAATAAAAAGCGCATACTGTACTGACAACTAAATCTTTGGCTCGCAGAAATTGACCCAAATCAGTCATCAGGTAGCACCGTCCATCTGTTGATTTATGCACTACAACTAGAACTGTTGTGCTTTCTGCTGCTGTCACTTGGATCTGTGAGGTAAGATGTGATGTACTTCTCACAATACTGCATTGAAAAGTACTGTTATGAATAAAATATGTTGGTAGCTAGTTAGACAAGGCACGTGCAAATATATAGATGTTTACAATTATGACATGTGCAAAGTGTTTACCACCGACTTCTTGTTGATGAGCGAGGGATTGATTGTGCATACATATAAGTGAGTCCTGAAGGATAGACTCACCGAGATGTCTTGCAGGAGAGCCCTCCTTTCTGGAGTCACATCTGTATGATTTTCAAAATAATAGATGTTCTTCAGTTAGTCCATTTGCTCGATGTCATCCTCACTGGTTATCTGCTTCCCCTTCTTCGCAGCATTACTAGGACACTCACCTGCAATTATAAAAAACCACTTTAATTACATTAAAAAAATATACATGTCTAGTATGTAATGTGAGTTTGCTATAGATACCGTTATCGCTATCCTCCACTTTTATCACGGTCTTCTCGTCACCAAAATTATTGTAAATAATAGCCGTAACAGACAATGAGGGTCCCAATGTTAGTTCTATATAGTCTCCTTCTATTAGGTGGACTCGGTCACTAAATGCATCCCATCCTTTGTGTAGGCATAATCTACCTCCACAGCTCGCAACCTCAACTATATTGGTGCACCCATTTTTTGTTGATATCTTAAGGGTGTTACCAGCGTGAATGTTATTGTTATCGATAAAGGGTTTTCTTAGAATCTATAACAGTGAGATAATATCGCATCAGTTTGTTAGTTTTGTTATCACATAAATAGAATATGCAATGTACAATGTATAAACCTAGTGACGCCCGATGAAACGATGATTGATTTTCAGGAGGCAACTGTTAAGAACATAAGTCGGTTGATCACTTGGGACCCTTCTACTGCTGGAAGCACGCTGTCCAACGAAAGTACCCTGTTGATCAGTTGGGAGGCTTACCATGTCCCTAATTCATGTTATATTTGACAACGATGAAAAAAGTACAATAATACTTATGTAAACCCTAATAAACAAAACTGAATATTGTTAAATGCATACACTCCATCAAAAGTATACTCAAATATACACATGCATATCACATTATTTGCATACACTCCATCAAAGGTATACT
>KE371218.1:925126-935243 GCA_000418225.1 Zizania latifolia | reverse complement strand
TTATTTTATTAAATGATACAATGGTACATTTTATTTTATTAAATGATACAATGGTACAGCTGAGGGAATGGAGTCTGAACTCTGAACTCGAATGAAACATTTTTGTCTGCACACACACATGCGTGGTGGTGGTGCGGAATTACGAGCATACCCCTGGCGCTCGGGGTGGCACGCGCGTAAATAGGCGGAGATCGAGGGGTAGTGGTGGCGTCGCCGTCGGAGGCGGGGCTTGTCAAAGCTCACGCTACCCACCCACCTCCCTTCTCCTCGCGGCCTCCTCTGCCTTTCCGTGTGATCTCTTCTCGCTTCACGCTTCTCTCCCCCTCCTCCGGTCCTCTCGCCCTCACCGGAGCGAGCCAAGGTGAGGCGGAGGCGGCGTGGACGTTCTCCTCGAGTGGAGGGCGACTGCTCGGTGAGGTGAGGGGGTTTGGCTTGGCTTGTCTTGGCATGGCGACGGGAGGAGGAGATGTGGGAGGGATGGGGGCGGCGGGGGGAGGAGGAGCGGGAGTGGGAGGGAGGATGCCGACGTGGAAGGAGCGGGAGAACAACAAGCGGAGGGAGCGGCGGCGGCGGGCGATCGCCGCTAAGATCTTCGCCGGCCTGCGGGCGCACGGCGGGTACAAGCTGCCCAAGCACTGCGACAACAACGAGGTGCTCAAGGCGCTCTGCAACGAGGCCGGATGGGTCGTCGAGCCCGACGGCACCACCTACCGCAAGGTAAGCACTCGCGCGCGCAGATCTCCCCTTCTCCCCTGTTCCCCAGTCCCCACCCCCATCCGATTCGCCTTCGTCTCTCCCTCTACCTCTCCACGCGGGGAGGCTCAGATCAGCGACGCCGTTAAGCTAAGCAGCCGCTCCGGCGCAGGTTAGCGACGGCGCGCCCGCCGTTGTGCTTAACGTGCGCCTCGGCTCGGGGTTCCGTGGCTTTACGGTGTGAACTGTATCTTCACCTTTTTTTTTCTGGAGATGGCTGCTGCTGCTGCTGCTGCGGCACGTGGTGGCGACTGGCAAAGGTGGGAGATGCCGCCAGTCTGGACCCGCTCACGGATGTGGTGGAAAGTCTGGGGAATTCCTGCTCGGAACACTTTGCTGCCGAACTGCCGTAGATTCCTTTACTAGGCGAGGCTGGAGTGAATTGGACATGGCGATTGTTCCACCACTTCCCATTTTGCTGCGCTACATATTCCGCGGTGGATGCTGGTTCCTGCTTTAGGATCTGTGGCGGGATGAGTGAACTCAGGGCGCGTGTGGATTGGGTCGTCCTTAAGCTTGCATGATGTTGACCATGTCGTCGCTTGGATTTGGGAACACATGCTCTTGCGTTAACTTTAGTGGATTTTGGTGATGACTGCTTGTGGTTGTGTGCTCTTCAAGACTGCAGATTAGCATTTGCATTGTTGCACAAGAGGTCGTTTCATGGCTACTGATATTCATCTGAAATTACTTACAACAGTACTTTTTTCAAATTTGTTGGTGATAAAATGACGAAGCATAAGGTGGCATTTGTAGACTTCAATCAGTTTAACAATGGGCTATCGGATTTTAAGGATCATAAACATACATAAGTCACTACTAGTGCTAGGAGTTTGTTTGTGTTGTTAGTACGCTCAGCTTGTTCTGTAGCTGAACGTGCTTGTGTACATACTAAACATCCTGCAAACATGTTTGACTTACTTTCAGCTAATTGAAGAATTCATGAATGGTTTTATTTATTATGTATAACTGATCGTGCTTTATTCTACAGGGATACAAGCCTCCTGAACGCATGGATGTGATCGGGTGCTCCGTATCACCAAGTCCATGTTCCTCGTATCAACCAAGTCCACGGGCATCATATAACGCTAGTCCTACTTCCTCTTCATTCCCTAGTGGTGCATCTTCCCCCTTCCTTTCTCATCCCAACAACATGGCCAATGGTGTTGATGGCAATCCCATCCTACCATGGCTGAAAACACTGTCCAATTCTACAGCATCAAAGAAACATCCACAGCTCCCTCCACTGTTGATTCACGGTGGTTCCATCAGTGCCCCTGTAACTCCTCCATTAAGTTCGCCAACTGCTCGCACTCCTTGCACGAAGACAGATTGGGATGAATCAGCTGTCCAGCCTCCGTGGCATGGTTCTAACAGTCCCTGTGTGGTGAACTCCACCCCACCCAGCCCTGGACGCACAATGCTTCCAGACCCAGCTTGGCTAGCTGGTATCCAAATCTCATCAAGTCGATCACCGACATTTAGTCTAGTGTCCACGAATCCATTTAGTGTGTTTAAAGAAGCAATTCCAGGGGGCAAAAGTTCGTCAAGGATGTGCACACCAGGGCAAAGTGGCACATGCTCCCCTGTTTTTCCTGGCATGTCACCACACCCAGATATTCACATGATGGATGTGGTTTCGGATGAGTTTGCATTTGGAAGCAGCACGAACGGTGGGCATCAGGCGGCTTGGCTGGTGCGGGCATGGGAAGGCGAGAGAATCCATGAGGACTCTGGATTAGATGACCTAGAGCTGACCCTTGGAAGCTCTAAGACGAGAGCTGCTGCTTAACAACCACTAACTTGGAGGCATTCTTGTTTGTAGCTTATTTGTTCCTGTTCATTAGTTTCTGAAAGAGAGACCAATCGTGTGGTTTCTTCAGATAGCTTCGCCTGTTGTGATTGTGTTATTTATGTGAAACAAGGGCTAGAGAGAAAGGGCTTAATTAGGCGAAATCCAGCTGATGCGGTAGAGCCCCTCGCCTGTTGGTGACCTCAGTTGGCTGTAATTTAAGCCCATTGTGTTGTGAGTTGTGACATGTAAATTGATGTGAGAAACCATGCATCAACGAACCATTGCGTCTCGTGCATGGACGGCAAGACGTCCGTCCGTCCACACCGTTTTAACATTCTGTTCGTCGCTCGGCGAAAGAACGGCGCCGGCTGCTGTTCTCGAGATCCATAGTGGCGGCGGCTATGGACGGCGTCGGAGTGGGCGGTGTCGCGTCATGGTCCAAGAACGAGGTCATGGCCGTGGCCGGCTGACCCACCCTCTTGTCCAGAGCTGGCAGAGGTCATGGCGAGTGTGCGACCTTACATGTGGATTTGATCCCTCAAGTTAGACCAATTATATTGTGTATATTTTTAGGTAGGTTTTAATTTACTGCATGTTTGTAGTCTAGACTAAGCTGTTTAGTCGTATTCTAATCTATTGTTATATTATTTACTAATCAAGACCGAGACTACTGTGCTGATGATATCGAGATTTCTGTGCGTATCATGGCTGTGAAATCTCTAGAATTTTCGGACACGACCTAGTGACAACTTGACAGGTACCCTGGTTGACTTGTCTATCCAGTCCTTGCCACCTCGTGCGCTTCGGTCATTTTCGCTCTTAACGGAACGTGCCATTCGGAGTCAACAAACGCAGCTGTGTGAGCTTAACTGTGCCGTCCCTTTCCATTGCCTCCTGAAAAGCCAGACCATGCTTGTTCTCATCTATTTTCTGACCGGAGAAGAGATGTATTCGACCGTTGCAGTACACTCATAATGCTTTTCTACGTCATGGATTGGCCCAGCGTTTTGAAGTGAGAAATTTTACTAATCTTAACTTTGATCTCCTTCTATCCACCAAGAATTAAAAAAATTCTATTATCATAGTAATTAGTGATCTTAGTTAGTGGTAGTGGAAATTAAAAAAAAAGATAAAACAATCCTAAAAATAAATGATACTGAGGAATAAAATTATAAATTTGTACAACATATTTATTGGAGAGGAGGTGATGCGGAGGAGAGGCGACGAAAATTGTATCCAAAATATGATCCATCAAAAGTAATAATTTATCATTCTAAATTGACGAACAAGATTGATTCTACTAGTAGTGTGTGTGTCTATATATATAGAGAGAGATAGTAGAACATACCTAAATATTCTTAGGGTCTACCAGGGCATACACTCTTAGCGTATAATCAGCTGTTAGACAGTATAACCACTACTAGGTGGGGTGACACGAGTCGAGTACCGGTTAACAACTTTTAAAACCCTGGATTGACCTGATCAAATGTGGGAGGAGTCTTAGCCTGATCAACTGCTGCAAAACGGTCTGCAGACAAGTTGTTTGCCAAACTTGCGCAAGAATTCGATCAACCGTGCTTTGATCGAGTCTCGTTGAAAGCTATGTTTTGAGGTGAATCTACACTTACGGTTTACGAGAAACCGGGCCTGATTGCTGAACATGGGTACAAATCAAGTAGTTAAAACGTATTATAATCGACCTCTAGTCATGCAGTTGTCTTCTGTCCATAATCCAAGCACAAGTCTCCGAGACTCCGAGTTTTCTTCAAGTAGACTGGACTGGACTACTACTACAGTATGCAAGAAAATCCACTAGTTTTACAAGATGAATTCTCTTGTATAAAATTCTGACTTCATCTGTTTATTAAAAACAATCTGAATTCATCAATGTGTTTTTCCATAAAAAAGAACAACTTCAGATGAATTCAGTTAGGCAAGGAGTTCATCACCCATATTCTGATTTTTTTTTTTTTAAATATTCATCTTTAGTTCAGCTGGGTTTCGTCTTTGTACACACCTGCCTGCATTAACAGTCATGTAGAGTATGTGGTCAATCCGAGAAGATGTTCTGCATAATGGTATAAAATACAAGAACATGATAGCTGGACTGATCTTTGCACTCTCAACAGATGATAGACTGCCATTGAGAATTTGATTTTGAGAGAGATGACAGGGCAAGAGGATGGAGGAGACAAAGTTTTTCAGAGAATGGAAGCAACGACAGCAACAGCAGATGTCATGGCAACGACATGATTTGGGTCGTCGTTGCAGTATGCAATCTCCTGGGACTTCCAGTGCTGCCGTACCTGTATCCGCAATCTGAAACTCTAAACCTGATGACCCATCCATGTCAAAAACATAATTTCTTCGCTATCGTTTTCCATCTCCAGTAAAAGTTATACTGTTTCCTTTGCTGATTACTCGTCGTTAATTACCTATGACTTGTGAGTGTTCATTCTTCCATGGAGACTAGTTCAGAAACGGCATTAGAGATTCCTCGTCTGACTAACAGTTACTCTGAATCTTCCTGCCCAGATGGATCAAAATTTGAATGGTCAATTGGTACATGCAGACACAGATTCATGCTGCATGAAAACCAGATTCTTGCAGAAATTCTAGGGACATACTTCATGATATTCGCCGGGTGCGCCGCCGTCGTGTTGAACCTGAGCACGGGCTGCACAATGGTCGCGGTCTACTCCGCTTGTCACATCTCCGGCGACCACTTCAACCCCGCCGTCACCATCACCTTCGCCACGTGTGGGCGCTTGCCGTGGAAGCAGGTAACTGCTACAGCTCTCACGTTCTTGCTACGAGCTGCCATTTTTCTGGGATCTGAGAATTGAATGACATGATCAGACATACTGTGGAGTGTGGACCATCCGACAGTCGGCTTCTTTTCGATGCATTGCCAAGAATTGGCTGTGTTTTTGAATTCTGATCTTGTACTGCAATGTCAATACGTCACTGTGTATGAGCATGGTGCCATCTGACGTCCTGACTCAGGAGCTAGGATCCGCCATGTCTAGCCTGACACTGCCCGTGATATTCCGCGGCGCGCGCGAGCAAACTTCTTCGGGACGACGCCGGCGGAGGTGGCGCTCGAGCTCATCATCTTTCTTCTTCCTCACGTTCGTGGTCGTCTCTGGAGTTGCCAAAAATTGTATTTCGCCGAGTGTCCGAGGGTTTGACGAATGTATTCCCTCGGATACTAGGCAAAGAGAGTTGTTCGCCGAGTGCCGATCAAATACACTCAACGAAGTTTGATACTCAGTAAAAAAATAAAAAAAAATCGATACCAACGGAAGTCGTGACGGCATGTTTGAGCGGGCAAAAACAAGTTTTTCGGGTTTGCCGAACCATTTTGTGTGAAAAAAATGTTTCGAGCCTATGTGATATTATTTGCAATTTGGTTTGAGCTTGAAAATTTTTCTATACTCAAAATACAACATATCTTATTCCATTTAAAAATTATGCATTTTTCTAGACCTGTTTACTATTTTTAATTCATTAAGTATGTTTCTAGGATTTAAATTGAAATAGGTGAAATTTAAACTGCAAGTACTTGAAATAATGAACCAAAATTTATAGAAAAATTATATTCATATTTTTAGTTCTTATCCACTAAATTGAAAGAAAATTTGAAAAATCTAGGTTACGACACTCGATCGACAACGTGGAGCTTAATGGTTTTTTAATTCTAAAGAAATCAAATGAAGTTTAAAAACACACGAGATCTATCATGGTATTATTATATGATATGTAGATTCTGTAATAAAATTTTAAAAATGTTTGAAGAAAGTTGTCACATATGATGTTCAGAAACCGAGGATTTTACGAGAACAAATCACTACAACAGAAAACCCCATTAGTGATGGGTAATAACCTCTATTAGTGACAGGAAAATCTCTCGTCACTCTTATCACGTCAGCGAAGCCAAGTCATTAGTGACGGGTATTTACCCGTCACTAAAGGGTCACCCACTCTTTAGTGACGGGCGACAATATCCACCCGTCACTAAAGGGGGCCTATCGGCTCACCTGTTATGACTCTTTAGTGATGGGTCGTAATGTCACCCGTCACTAAATGGTCCTTTAGTGACGGATGATTATTGTCACCCATTACTAATGGTATGGTCATTTTTAAAAAATAATAATTATTAGGCTGCATCCTAAATTAAAGCCAAGATTTGGCAGCCAACATCCAATATTCCAAAGTATATCACAGAAGTTTCATCATAGAACACAGACAATTCATTATAGAAGATTTATAACTAAATTAATATCACATATATTAATTTCTAACTCGTTATCTCGAAGAAATTAGCTAAAATAAAGTTTTGTAAGATTAATTTCTAACTTCTAGCTAACCACGATAACTAGAGGGTGGTGAATGGTTGCAGTACCCCAAAAACAAAATTAGAAAGCTAATTCCTAACCAATCAGCAAAATCCCTGACCAGACTAAAATTCCCGAGGACTCAGAAAATTTCCCGAGGAGTTCTCGAATTTTTCGAGGGCTTTCTCGAGGACTCAGCAGAATTCCCGACAGCTCTCCCGAGAGCTTCCCGAGGGCAGAAAACAGCCTGACCAAGGTACGGTAAAACAAATGTAACCTTAAAATCGTAACTCAGATTGATCTAAAATTTTAGCACAATAAACTAGACTTCAATACGAAACTTTTTCGGGAGATTTCACTCAATCCAAGTTCCCAATAAAAAGTTATGATCCCCAAGATTTGCAGCAGCGTAAAAACAGAGCAGATCCGATCTGAAAATTAAAACCTTAACTACTCTTAAAATACGAGGAATTAACCAATGAAACTTTGTAGATCTCCTTCTTAATGTCCTAGCAAGGTTTTGAATGAATCAATTCAAATTAAATCGTAACTAAAAGTGAAATCACTGAATAAGCTAAAACAATGCAAACTGATAAACATTAAGAAGAAAGAACACGATACCACACTTCTTGATGCTTGAAGATGAATCTTTATCGTATAAGAGTGTTTATAAGGTGCAATCAAAAGCACCTCTCACCAAATCATGAATAAAGCCCTAGATGGAGAGCAAAAGGCTAAACCCTAATTTTTCTCTTGATCCTCATACATTCATGGATCCCCTGTTTACTCTCCCCTCTAGTCTTTTTATAGTTCCATCATGGCTGCCACCATGAGCCACGAAATTAACAACTTATGGAATCCTAATCCAACTAGGAATTCATATCCCTTACGAATCCAACAAATCCTAACTCCTTCTGAATTTGTCTCCTTTCTATATCTGCACACATCCCGTGTATACCATATGAAAACCTCGCATCCTTTCCATATTCGCACATATCCCATGTACGCCATATGGAAACATCACATCCTTTCCATATTCGCACGCATCTCACGTATAACATATGGAAGCCTCATCTTCACGTGTCGCATCCTCTAACCCGAGCGTCTCGTATGACATCCTTGATCGTTCTGAGCCTCAACTCCTCCCTAAGCCTAGCTCCGATCCTGTCATCGACCACGACTCGCCCTCAAACAATGCCTACACATGAACAAACCAAGAAACCCTTTTCCGAGCATAAGTTCTTTTTAACTTGACTTAATCAGTTCAATCAATTCTTTTTGACCTAACTCAACATTCCAATCCATCATAAACATGTGTATTTATGGAATAAACAATTTAAGCACATGATCCGACTCGAACATCAAAAATCTGAGCGATCCAAAATCCCGAGAATGAAATTCTCGGGTGCTAAAATCTCTCGAGTGCTGAATTCTCTCAAGGGCAGAATTTCTCGAGTGCTAAGTGCTGAGTGCTCAACAACTCGACCAAAGTGCTCGACCACTCAAACCAATCAAAACATATTTGTTCAACACATATTAGCATCAAACTAATTTGTTCATCATTTATCAATGATCATACACATGATCTTACAAAATAGAAGGCGCATACTGTGCCAACTTCTAACGCGTTATCTCGAAGAAATTGGCTAAAAACCAGTAGTTAGGTAGTACCGTCCATCAGTGGATTTATGCGATGCAATTGGGACTGCTTCACTACCTACTGCTACCACTTGAATCTAGGTGGTCTGCTAGTGTAGGTGAGCTGTGATGTACATCTCACAATTTTGCCTTAAAAGTACTATTACAATAAAATTTATATAAAGCTAGTTAGACAAGGCCAAGTGCATATATGTAGATGTTTATTTTTCTGATATGTGCAAAGAGCTTACCATCGACTTCTTGTTGATGATCGAGTTATTTATTGTGTAGACATATAACTGGGTCATAGAGGATAAACCTATCGAGATATCTTATAGGAGAGCATTCCTTGCTGGAGTTACATCTGTGAAACATTTTCAAATTTAGTGGGTAAGACCTAAAAATGGACTGAAAAACATGAATATGATTTTTTGGACAATTTAGCTTATTATTTCATGCACTTGTAGTTTAAATTTGACCAGTTTCAATTTAAATCTTAGAAAAAATTAATTATCTAAAAATAGCTATCTGATCTAGAAAAATGCCAAATTTTTTCATGGGATAAGTTATGCTATATTTTGATTGTATAAAAAGTTTCATGTTTAAACGAAAATTTAACCATCGATTTGCTTTCAAACCTAACCTATTTATTCTCTAAACTCTAATTCCTTGGAGAACTCCAGTTTTTAAACATCATATGTGACAACTTTCTCGAAATATTTTTAAATTTTTGTCATAGCATATACATATCATATCTTAACATCATGACACGTATCATGTTTTTAAGACTTTAATTAATTTTTCAAGAATTAAAAAACCATTAAGCTCCACGTTGCTGATCGAGTGTCGCAACCTAGATTTTTCAAAATTTCTTTACATTTAGTGATAAAGGACTAAAAATAGACTAAAAACAGACTAAAAACAGACTAAAAATATGAATATGATTTTTCTACAAATTTTGGTTCATTATTTCATGCACTTGTAGTTCAAATTTGACCTATTTCAATTTAAATCCTAGAAATACACTTAATGAATTAAAAATAGCAAACTGGCCTAGAAAAATATAAACTTTTTTACATGGAATAATATATGTTTCATTTTGAGTGTAAAAAAATTTTCAAGTTCAAACATGATTTAAACTTCAATCAAGTGAAAAAGAATGTTTCACATGAAATATGGGGGTCCCCTGGTTTGCCGAGTGCCACAATTTGACACTCGTTTGCCGAGTGTGTCATTAGTGGCACTTGGCAAACTTGAAATTTGAACTGGCGCCGTCACTTTTTCTGCTTGAATCACTTTTTTTTGTTTTTTTATGGTTGTTTCCCGAGTGCCCTATGGTTTGCCGAGTGTATTACTTGGAGGCACTAGGCAAAGCACCCTGTTCGTCGAGTGTACATGTTTGCCGAGTGTTTTTTAATGACACTTGGCAAACATGTGTCTTTGTTGAGTACCCGAGGAAATACACTCGGCGAACCCTCGGGCACTCGGCAAAGCGCCCGTTTCCGGTAGTGCTCGTAGCACATGATCTCTCGTCCTACATTATTATTATAATTAATTTACTTAGTGACGTCTCTTAATTAATTTAACACGTGTA
>KE371218.1:807728-823418 GCA_000418225.1 Zizania latifolia | reverse complement strand
TAATTCATTTTAACTCTAAATTTGACCATTCAAATTGCATAATTTTCTAGAAAATGAGATCTACACAATAAAAAATACTTTCACACACAGTATGAGTGATCTTCTATACTGTTTGTAATTAATTTCTTTGACGTGTAGTTTATGAAGTCCCTGAGGAGCCTGTTTTCGTCAAAGAAGCTCCTGTTTTTATTTTTGTGCAGCAAGACAAGTCATCTAAGTCAATTCTTTGACAGGGGCAATAATATGCATACTTATACTTGCACCATAGTTTTTTATTGCCCCTTCTCGATGGCATTCTAAAACAAATGCTTATTGCCTCTATCAAAGAATGGACTTAGATGACTTGTCTTGCTGTACAGAAACAAAAACAGGAGCTTCCTTGACGAAAACAGGCTCCTCAGGAACTTCAGAAACTACACGTCAAAGCAATTAATTATAAATAGTATAGAAGATCACTCATCTGTGTGAAAGTATTTTTATTGTGTAGATCTTATTTTCTAGAAAATTATGCAATTTGAATGGTCAAATTTAGAGTTAAAATGAATTAGTTATGAATTTTTAAAGGTTTCAGCATTATTCTAGATTTTCCAAAAATAAAACAGAATTATTAAAAAAATTTGAAATTAATTTTAAACATTTTTTATTTGTTCGGGGGTTTATTCAGACTTTAGGCAAAGTTGGAGGGTGTAATTCAGACTTTTTCATTGATCTGCCACGTCACCTAGGCCACATCAACTGTCACGTCAGCAAAACCGCCCACGGTTTCATCACGTCAGCAAAACCGTCCTTCAAAGATGTAAGTTGAACTATTTTGCAATACCGCGGGTGCTTTTCAGATGGTAAAATTCTTTAGGGAGTTATTCATACTTCAGTGATAACTTGAGAGTATAATTTAGACTTTTTCCTTTCTAATAATAGAAAAGAATCGGCTATACACCCAAACTGACGTACACATCTATATCGACCAATCTTGTTTCTGTAAGATATGTGCTACTTGATTTGAGAATTAAATTAATTACTAACACACATATATATATGAAGAAGATAGTCAATAAGTCTCGTGGGCTCAGTTGGCTAACATGTACAAAAGTTGGAGAAGTAGCATCGAAGTTGGTGGGCTACTGGACCCAGACTCATATCCTCGACCCTTGACCCTTGTTAAACAAGAAAAAATTGATTATTTGTCACTTTTAAGATATCCACTTTGATTATGATGTCACTTCTAAAACTGACATGTAGGATCATCTGTGTCAATGAAAGTGAGTCTAGATAGCAAAAATACGAAGCCACTTCTAAAGGGTGGCAAATTATCAAATCTATCGTTAAACAAGGTGTGTACCAGAAATAGCTAGTAGGCCAACCGATGCATGTTTGAATCCCACTACTACAGAACATGATGTTAGTACCGGTTAAAAACCCCCCATTTGGTCCTAGTTTTTGAACCAATGTTGTCTATCTAGGACTAAAAGGGTAGCACATTAGTATCGAGTAGGTTCTCCAACCGGTACTAATTCTCCACGCATTAGTATCGGCTAAGACACATAGCCAGTACTAAAAGCCATAACTTTAGTGTCGGCTAGACATCTCAGCCGGTACTAAATACACATTTTTTTTAATTTTTATCTCGTCTACTCTTAGTTAACTAGTAAATATTTATGTTATTTTTTGTCTGATTGTAGTTAACTTGTAATGCTTTATGCTATATTTTCGTCTGTTCATAGTTAAATGGTAAAGTTTAAGTTATTTTTTCTCATCTGATGTAAACTGGTAAAGTTGTACGCTATTTTTTGTTTATTTTGTTTGTACATTATTTTTTTCATTTCACATGGCAAACGAAGTATAAAAGTTATAACTTTATATATGCTATATATGTAGAACAGTTTATTACACATATATATATTACTAACACTAAAACCTAGCTAATTATACCAGGAGCCTCATGCGCCATCGTCGGTGCCATCATCGTTTTCGTCCTCGCCGCCATCAATTCTGCCCTCGCTGCCGTCGTCGCTCTAGCCATCGCCACCATGCCTACTGACGTATGACAGTTCATCGAAGCTGCCACCAACATCCTGACGAGGAGCACTGTCACCGACGTCTAGGCGGTGAGGGCTGTCACCGACGTCGAGTAGAAGAGTAGCGTTGTCACTGACGTCTAGCAGGAGAGGAGCATTGTCACCGATGTCTAGATGGTGTGGGCTACTACCTAAGTCGAGAAGGCGAGCAGGGCTGCCTCCAACGTCGAGAAGACGAGCAGCACTACCACCGATGTCAACCACCTGAGGGCTATCGATGGCGTCATCCGACATTTCATCGGCCATGAGATCAACAACATGATAGACGACATAAGTATTTATGTCTGAACCGGAGTCTTCTTCCGCCATCGTCCTAGCCCATACAGAATCGTCTTCCTTATGGATGACCCTTGCGGCCTCCAAATCCTCTTAGGCTTAGACAACCCATGCAATGAACAAGTCATTGGAGTCAATGACATGACTCAAATCTGCATAGAACAAAGAAACAAAATGTAAGTACTATAAAAGTGTGAACAACATGAACAAGATGATAGAAGAGAACTTACTAGAGTAGAAGAACGGCAAAAAACAAGAAGGAAAAAACTAAAGTATGAAGGAAAAGATAGCAAGAAACAACACTAGACATGGCCCTCTTTATATAGTCGTGCCTTTAGTACCAGTTGAGATTACAAACCGATACTAAAGTGCGATGGGCATAGGTACCGAGGAGACGTGCACGAAACTTTCATTACAGACTTACTGCCTTTTAGTACCGGTTGAATTTATAAATCGATACTAAAATGCTCGGCACAAATAACGAAGAGATGCGAGCGAAACTTACGCGAAATTTCCATGAAATATTACCTGATTATTTATTCATTTTTGGTACAATGCAAATATTGTTTTTAACTACACTTATTACTACCGGCTGAAGTTTTAAACCGGTACTAAAAGGATTAGGTTTTGATTTTTGGTACAATAGAGATATTACAGACTTACAAATTTGCATTTCCTTTTTCAATTTGGATTTGTAAAATAAATTTGGATCTCCTAAAAAAATTTGGATTTCCTTTTTCAATTTAGATTGGTAAAACAAACTTGGATTTGTAAAACAAATTAAATTTGGATTTCCCTTTTCAATTTGAATTTATAATTCAAACTTGGATTTGTAAAACAAATTAAATTTGGATTTCCTTTTTCAATTTGAATTTATAAAACAAACTTGGATTTGTAAAATAGACTATATAAGGGGGGCGAGGCACCCCCAGAGGCATGCTACTTTCGATGCCTTAAGCCTTCATCACTTAAGTGTATTATTTTGTAAGACTAGATAGCAAATAATCCAACAAAACACTTGATGTAGGGTTATTATCCCTTGGAAAGCCTGAACTAGTATAAATCTTGACTCTTATTTTCTAGAGTCGACCATCGGGTTCAAGAGTGCCACGCTTCCCTAGCTCTCTAATCACCACCTCAGGTACCCCTTTGGATGGACTGCTCGATAATTCACCGACAGTTGGCACGCCAATTAGGGGATCGCGGAAATTCTCATCAGGATCCAATGGCATCCCCACATCTCCTTCCCACCAGGTTGGGGATGACATTTGTCCTCGATGACATCACATATATCATCGATTTGACCAGAAGACTGGTTCCCTTCGACTAAGCATCGATCCCTGCCCAATCTCTGAGCTAGGTCCTCGACCCCTTTACTGCCAAGAAGGCGGATCGGGTCACGGAGCACCTGAATGACACAGTTGTGGAGATGGTGACGGACTAGCTAGCTGGCCAGGTCGCTAATCAAGTGATCCAGCACTTCTTGGGTCATCTAGAAGATATGAATCTTCGAGTCTCTCCTTCCTAGACTCGGGAAGACTTCCTTGAGCACGCAGGGAGTCAGCTTGCCGATTGGCTCACACAACCATGCGCTGAAGTCTTTGACAAAAGCCCCATGATGCTCAAAGCTAGTTCTAGTCAGTGTATCAGGTCAAGCAGGACGCCGAAGCGGGAGACCCTAGAAGGCTGGCTCAACCCTCCGGGAAGCCGTCCAACAATTTAAGTGGTCAGGAAGAGCAGGATGGAGCAGCACCTCGGGGCAAGCCCGGTGACGACGGGCCCGTAAGAAGGTGTGGCATAAGACTTGCACTAGGGCATGCTCAACCCCGTTCCTCGCCATGTCAGCGATGAAGAGCCAAAGCTAGGTTTCGAGTCCCTCAAGCCTCGCCAAGAAACCCTTGTCCGAGGCACTCGGTCCCGATGGGTCATCTACCAGAAGGAAGTGGAGGCGGTCGACCACTGAGCGAGCTCGACCTGCCTCCACCCTCAGAGCCGCTACTTCAGCCTCACACTCAGCAATTCAAGCCTCAGCCTTATCTCAGCGCACTACAAGTGGAAGAAGAAGATGTCAAGACCAAGTTAAAGCAGACAAAGAAGATCAGAGGCAAAACGAGCAAGTACAAAAGCTTACCGCCAAAATCGGTGGCGACTTCCATCGCCACCGCCTTCGCCGTCTCGTAGGTGCCCCACAACACCTCCATGGCAGCCCAGGTGGACTCCTCCATCCCCCTCACTGCCTCAGCGGTGGCCTCCTCTAGCCTCATGGCCTCCTCGGCCATCCTGGTGGCATTTTTGTCTGCCACCACCGCTGAACCCGCCTCGGCCTGGGCCTCGATGCCTTCCTGTGTCAAGGCCTCGACCCTTGCCATGAGGACAACATGCTCACGTTTGAGCTGCTTGACCTCGGCCTTGAGGGCGGCCACCTAGCCCATGCCGGAGGCCTCCCCTGCATCCATCTATCTGGCCTGGTGAAGCCCACCCAACCCTCTTGTTGGCCTCACATGGAACTGCTACAAATGGAGAAAAGGAAGTCAGTTAGAGGAAACACAAGTGGAAGAAAACAAGGAACACGGGCCGGAGGCTCACCGCTAGCAACCCAGCTAATTGGGCACTGACCTCCTTGAGGACTGCCTCCTCCAAGGATCTCGGTGCCTGGTCGAGTGCTCCTGATGCCACCTAGAGACTGACCGGGCCCATCAATGGCCTGGCTGCACTTGCCACCACTAGACAGGCCAGTGGAACCTTCATAGTCACCACCCCCAATGCTGAGGGGTCAGCATCCTTTGCCACAGATGCTGTAGTATATTCTGCTGCAACATCTCTACCGACCGATGATAGGGCGAATGCCGTGGCTGCACCCACATCGTCCCAAGCAAGGGGGATGGGGTCGCCGATGATAGCATCCACATCATCCCCGACAAGGCGACCAACAGCGTGGTCCTCGGCCGCCACCGGGCCTGAGACCTCGGCTATGGCCATCGTGGCTGGCAAGGATGATGTTGCCATCACCCCCGAAGGAAGCATACCCTCCAGAACCCTAGAAGTCACAAAAGCAGATATTGGAAACAAGCAGGGATCAAAATAGAATCAATGTCCAAGAAGCAAAGAAGACTCACCTAGGAGCCAGAAGGTAGGAGCTCGCAAAGCGGTGAATCACCCACCCCTTCACTAGAGGAGGGGCCAGAGCCGCCGTGGCATCAAAGACTAAAATGTCCCCCTCGCTATCTAACTCCTCTGAGCTAGACAACACCAGACGCCAAGACCCAATTAGCATGGATCTATCCTTCCCGACTATCACTGGCTTCAAGCGCTTGCTCGTCCTGGCTAGCTCCTTCTCTTTCTGCTTTGGCATTCAAGGAGGCGAGTCGAAGTCACCCGAGGGCTATGTCCGCTGAAGCGGTTCGACCCTTGATGGGTGCTCTGGGAGCAGCGGCTACGAGAAAAACGTAGCGTGACCCTGCAGCTAGGCCACGTCACACCGTGTGGGTGGTCACACATCAGCAAAAATCTAAGACAGCTAACGCCAATGACAATAAAGAGTAGGACAGATCAACGAAGAGACTTACCGATGGTCGTGGGTTCATGACACAATACGACGCAAACCCAAGGTCTGTTGGGAAGCTAGACTTCCCGCTAAAGAAATAGCGGAGGAGCTTGATGAACTCCACTTGAGGCATCCACTCTGCCATCAGGTTATTCGGGTCTAGGGCCCAAATGCCTCGTAGGCCATCGTCGCCTGGTCCTAAAGAGGAAATATCCACCGCATCAGGAAGCAGGCCACGAGATCGATCTTGCTTAGCCTATCATGGTAGAGCTTAGTCACTAGCCCTGCCAACTCTCGGACCTAGTCCTCCATGGAGCGGCCCTGGTCCGTCCACCGGAGGGAGGGCTTCGGTCTCCGATCAATCTCAACCAAAAGGACTGGTGGATGGTTCATGGCGTAGAACCATTCGGCATGCCAGCCCTTATTAGAGGTGGTCAACAGCATCTCCAAGTTTCCATCGTCTTGCCTTCGTGGAGCTAGAGCATTACGCCACCGACCACCTTGTTCCCTGCCATCTGGCAGAGAAGAAAGAAGTTCCAAAAGAGGTTCAAGTGAGGATCCACTCTCAGGTATGCTTTGTACAGGTGTACGAAGACCGCGATTTGAAGAATGGAGTTGGGGTTGAGGTTGATCAGGAAGATCTCAAAGTGATGAAGGAGGCCATGGAGGAAAGGATGCGTGGAGCGGCCAAGCCCATGGAGAAGGAAGGACTCAAACAACACTGCCTTGCCCGAGTCCAGCATCGGGAAGCTCTCCCCTGCCGCCACACACCAGCCCGAGATCGCTTGGGCTAATAGGAGTTGCGCCATCTTGAGCATCTTGAGTTTCGCCATTGTCATTATCGACGCCTGCCACTCCTTAGACCGCACAGGACTACCGGGAGCCATGGGCTTTAGTTGGAATAAGCGACGAGTGATGCGGTGGCAAACAACACAATGACAATAGTGCCCTAGTCAATGGGGAGCCAGCGAAGGAAGAAGAAGGGCAAATGGCTATGGCGGAATGTGGACAAGGGTTCAAACTGATAGCGTGCGAACAAAGGAGGCAAATGTCTTAAAAAGCCACAAAGCCATCGGCGTGACATCAACCACACTCATCGTGAATCAGCGTCGCTTCGGTTGCCACGTGCACTCCGGTCGTTCTAATAGGATGGTTCCGCCTCCCTATCTACGCACGATGTCTGTGCTTGCGCCAATCAGAGCAGAGACGCCTGCCTGTCCCCTAAACTGCTGCACATTAATTACGGCTAGAGCGAAACAAAAATCAACTTTTTGTCTCGTTTCTAGAGACAATTGGTGGAATTCGCAATGCTTGAGTTTCACGGGAGCCCGAGGGCTCACGTGCTCAAGACCCTGCACGCTCGGGGGCTCGGTGATTGGGACCTGAGTACTCGAGGGCTTAGGCTTAGGGGCTCAAAGATCCATTGTGGCCGAGACCTCATTGATCAGGACTCTAGCTGACGACCTTGCCCGAGCACCCGCTCACCCTCGACCAAGGCATGTGCTCGAGTCGACACCGTCTATCTAGAAGTTCAAAGTATAATCAGAATCAAGACTTCAAGGATATCAACCCAGGTGCTTCTTGACCCTGGAGCCAAATGCTCGAGGCTTGGGGGTTGCACCGTGTGGGTGAACCTATGTGGTGCACCTCACACAAGGGAGTCAAGACTTTTTCAGGATCATTAGATTTTAACAGTACTAGAAAATTCGAGCTAAAGGATGAGTTCCTCCTATCTTGACCAGCTAAAGATTTTCAGCCAAGCTAAGAAGAGCTCAGCGTCAGTGAATTGCCGAGCAGTCCACCCAAGAGAGTATTCAAGGTGGTGATTAGATGTGTGTACGGGAAGCACAGCATTTTCGAACCCGTTGGTCGACTCTAGAACACAAGAGCCAAGATTTATACTGGTTCGATTGTCCTAGAGGATAATAACTCTACATCCAGTGTTTTATTATATAATATGATGGTGGAGCTTACAATACGACGCGATTAAGCTATGGAGGCTTAAGGCATTGAAAGCAAGAAAAATATGGTGATGCTAGATGACTAGATGACCCGATGAATAGATCGATCCTCCTAGGGGGTGCCTCGCCTCCTTTATATATCTAGGAGGTGAGCCCAATAACACAGGACTCTATCCCGAGTCGATTTAAGATTGCCTACCATACTTGGGTACTAAATCTCTAATTACAAGGATTTTGATACAAACATATCTTCTTATACCATATTTAGAGTCTAGTTACCTCATAAGGACTTAACCTTTCTTATTGGAACCGAACCCCTCTCCATGGGCCATACCGAACGGCAACGCTGGATTTGGCCTGCTCTCGGTCTGGACTGATAAGCCCAATTGTAGGGTATCTAAGGGTCACATCCCCGATAGCAGCCCCTGAGCTCTTCTTAGATTGGTTGAAAAAATCTTTGACTAAACAAGCTGGGAGGAGCTCTCCTTTAACCTATAACCTTGATACTTCTACTGAATTCTGATGGTCTTGAAAAAGCTTTCTCGATCCTTATCTTCTTCATGTGAGGTGCATCACGTAGTTGCACCCACACTGTGTAGCCCCCGAGCCTTGAGTTAAATGGAACGTTTGGCTCGAGGGTCAAAAATAATCTATAAAGGATACCTTCTGGAACTCCTATCTCTTGATACATCTTTTGAGGAACCTTTTTGAAACTTTGATGATCTTATCTTCTAGGACCGTTGGCATCGTGGCCTCGTTAGGAGGCCATAGTTGAAGTCCCGAGACCACGGTGGTCTCGAGTATGGATGATCTTGAGTCTTCGAGCTTGTCTTCTCGACTGCCCGGGTCCTGGAGTGCTCAAGCCTCCGAGAAAGCAAGGTCCTCGGGCTCGCGAGTCCTCGAGCGCATGAGCCCCCGAGCAATGAGAGCCATCGAGCGCTCAAGTCCTCGGGCGCACAAATCCTTGAGTAGGTGAGCCCCTGGGCATGAGGGTCCTCGAGCACGTGAGCTCCCAAGCATGGGACCCATGGGCGTAGGTGAACCCAAACATCACAGAGTCCACCAGCGGGCCCAAAAAGATACTTTATAATCCCTTCTCCTGCCTATAATCAATGCACGGCAGACAAAAGGACATGAAGATGCTTTGTCTCTGGCAAGGCCACGCACGAGGCGCAGAGCACGGGTGCGGATAAGGTGGTGAAACCGTCCACGTGCCATAAAGCGCACAACAACCAAAGCAGCGCTCTCAGTGGCGATCGTGGTGGACGTTTGAGGCGACACCCCTATTTAAACCATGGTACCCCCTTTATCTTTACAACAGAGCTCCTCCTTATCCTTGTGTGTTTCTTCTATGGAGACTTCTACCGAAGCCTTTCTTCTTAATCTTTGTAAGGGAAGGATCATCGTTGTAACTATTGATGTTATTTGCCACTCCAAGGATCCATGGTGCATCAGTTCGATCATGAACTTTGCAGGCCCAGACATCGAGAGTTTATGACTTTAGGTTAGTTTGGTGTGTTTGTCCTCATATGAATTTGCTTTGTATTCACTACATGTCCCATGACCTTTGACCCAATGTAATGTAGGATGACACCGTGCCATCCCCGAGGCTTTTCCCTAGCATCGTTCTACTCACTGATGTCCTGTTGCTGGTGCTTCCGCGCTGTCCAACTTAATGTCAGGGTCCCAAGGTAGAGGCTCGACCCAGCGAGAGGAGCTAGTGACATCTGCTGAAGTAGGCACCCTGGGAACAGATGTCGACCTTGTCATTGAGGCTGCGCTATTTTTCCTCTCAGTGAAAAAGGCGGTGTCCCTTTGTGCTGGTCTCTCAGGGTCGATGACTATCTTCTCCAGTCAAAACAAGGATCATGTAGAGTCACTGCTACTATAGCGGTAGCCTACGGGATCCTTAGTGCTCATGGCAGTCGTGATAGGCTGATGCTGCATCGTGTGAAGCTATTGTGAGAACCTCGTCGTCCGCGGCTACCACGTTTGCTTTGCAGAATGCTGTCTCTGGCCGTCTGTATGCCTTTTTCTTCTTGTTAATTGAAGGAGGTTGCGTCCCCTTCTTTGAAGTAATGTAGTCATCGTAGAAGTGTTCCATCATCTTCTTTGAAGTAATCTGATCCCTGTGAAAGATTAGTCTTGAGAAATAAAAGATGCTTTGATTTTCCTTACGCAACTTTTACCATGCATCGTGTGTTATCACCCACACGATGGATTGGTGAAGTCGATGAAGATGCAAGACTGTGGGTGTACGGCTAAGTAGCCTACCATCTCCTGAATTTGGTTGCATGCACGGTGACCATGTGGCACCCAGCTCGGAGGGGGATGTAGTCTGCACAGGTCAGCGAGGTCTTCAAAGATGCACAGTTGTGGGTGTACGACTAAAGAGTCGACCCTCTCCCAGGTCCGGTTGCATGCACGGCAGCCATCTAGCGCTCAACACGGAGGAGGATATAACTGGCATAGGTTAGCAAGAGAATATGCTTGACTATGGGTGTAAAACCTTAAGGCTTACCCCTTCCCGACCAAGTTACATGTCGGGGGGAAGTAGTCGGCGAGGTCAGCGAAAGAATATGCTCGACTGCGGGTGTTCAGCCCTAAGACTTACCTTTTCCCGGCCTAGTTGCATGTCTGGGAGGGAAGTAGTCGGCAAGGTCGGTGGGGAAATGGTGCCCCAGGGTCGATGAGAGCCTGAACATAATTTATTGACAACAGAAAAAAGTTATCTTACAAAGTATTGCTTAGGCATAAAATCGATGGAGGTGCTCAATGTTCCTGAGTTTGGTACTGCTTGTCCGTCTTCATGTATTAACCTGTAGGTCCCTGGTCTTGTTACTTCAGCGATGATGAAAGGACCTTCCTAGGGAGCAGAGAATTTGTGCATCTCGACGATTGATTGTACCCGGTGAAGTACCAAGTCACCGACCTTAAAACTTCTGCTTTGTACATTGCAGTCATGATACCACCGAAGGGCCTGTTGGTACCGATCTACTTGTACCGCAACTACTATCCGAGCTTCTTCGATGGAGTCGATATCTTCGGCCCTAGTTTACTCTGCTGTTCCTTCGTCGTAGTATTGGACTCGAGGGGATTTGTGTAGCATGTCGCTCGGGAGAATCACCTCGGAGCCATAGATGAGGAAGAAAGGTGTCTGTCCTATTCCCCTGTTTGGCAGGCTACGTGCGTAGCTCCTAGAGTACTACGGGGAGTTCCTGGAACCACCTTTCGGCGTACTTTTGTAAGGGGTCGAAAATCTTTGCTTTTTGACCCTATAGTATCATCCCATTGGCACGCTCACTTGCCTGTTGGCTCTGATGGAATTGTGCCCAAGAAAATTCTGGGGGAATCGGAAGTTCCAGCTGTAGCCAGAAGTTTTGGGTTCTGGAGCATCCGAAAATTCTGGTAGGACCAGAAGTTCTGGGCCAGCCCCGGTATTTGATTTTCTGGACGAACTGGAAGTTTTAGCTGTAGCCGAAAGTTTCGGGTTCTGGACGAACCGGAAGTTCTGGTTGGACCGGAAGTTCCGGGTCGAGAATTAATTCGATACAGAAGGTCATTTTCAGAAGTTTCGGCTGTAGCTAGAAGTTCCGGACCAGGCGAATAGATTAGATCTATTGGGCTTTAATACAGATTAAAGGCCCATGATGGGGTACTATATAAAGAGAGGTGGGGGAAGCACGAAGAGGCTGCTGATTGCTCCTATTGTTCCTGGTGGAGAACCCTAGCCGCCACACCTCTCCTCTCTCCATGATCACAAGTGTTGTGATTGATCTCTCGGATCTCGCGAGTGGTGCTAGCACGTCGGCGCGAGGTGATCCCATCCCTGTACATGTGGATACCGTAGAGGCACCGTTGCTGCATCGGTGCTGTTCTTCTTTCTTGGAGAACGCTGGATTACGCCGACTTAGCCGCCGACGAACAGACGAAGCTGTGAGGAGCAGATCGAGGACGCGCTTCATCGACTCTACTTCCGCTGCCCGAGCGCGTCTCGAGGCTTCAGGTAATGATCCATGATCCCATTACATGCATGGTTCCTGGGCTAACGAGGTAAATTTTTGAAATTAAGCGCTAGCGTAGCCTCCCCATATCCTAACAGGCTCGAGGGTGCATGACTGACGCATACTTGACCTCGATCAATCTTTCTTTGCAGAAGTCCCAAAAATCATTTGTTGTGAACTGGGTCCTGAGGTCGGTTATAATTTGGTTCGAGACACCAAACCGATAGATGATTCCTTTGATGAACTGCGCTGCTTTTTTGGCTATGCAATTTTTTAGTGGCATCACTTCTATCCACTTGGTGAATTTGTCGATGGCCACCAGTAGCCGGTCGATTCCTTGAGGAGCCTTTTGGCAGGGGCCGACCATATCGAGCTCCCAACAAGCAAAGGGCTAAGTTGACGGGATTGTCAAATGGGCATGAGCTAGTAGGTGACTTTGCTTAGCAAAGAACTGACATCTAGTGCAATTTTTTACTAACTCTTTGGCATTGTTGTTGGCCATCGACTGGTAAATGCCTGATCGGAAGGCTTTTCTGACCAGCGTTCTGGCCCAGCATGATTGCCGCATGCTCCCGTGTGGACTTCGTTGAGGATCTAGAGACCTTTGCTTGGTAGGATGCATTTCTGAAGTACCCTTGTTGAGGCTGCGTGCTTGTACAGTTTAATCCCGATGACCACGTATTGCTTGCTTCATCGAGTCAAGCGCTCGGCCAGGGTTTTGTCTTCTAGAGTTGTGCCTTTTAAGATATGCTCGATGATGGGTTGCTGCCAGTCATCGATATCTTTGGCCATGGCAATGATTACCATCAGGTTAGCGGCCTGGTGCTCGTCATCTTTGATTGATGGTTTGGTGATCTCCTGAATGAACACGCCTTTGGGGAACGTCGCTCGAGAGGACCTGAGGCACGCTAAGGCGTCAGCTGACAAGTTATCATCGTGGGGGATATGGTGAAACTCTAGACCGAAAAACTTGCCTTCAAGTTTTCGAACCTCGGTGCAGTAGGCATCTATTTTATCGCTGGTGTAAGACCAGTCTTTGTTGACCTAGCTGATAGCTAACTTGGAGTCTCCGTAAACCATGAGTCACTTCACTCCGAGTGATGCTGCTATCTAGAGGCCATGTATCATGGCCTCATACTCGGCTGCATTATTGGAAGATTTGAATAGTAGCTATAGGATGTAGCGCAACTCTTCCCCTTAGGAGATATAAGGAGAATTTCTGCACTAGCCCCATCTATGTTTAGGGAGCCATTGAAGTACATTGTCCAATATTCCTTTTCCTCTTGACTTAGGGGTAGTTGGATTTAAGTTCACTTGGCGATGAAGTCGGCTAGAGCCTGTGATTTAATGGCAGTGCAGGATCGGAACTCCATTGTATAATCCCCTAGCTCGATGGCCCATTTTATGATTTGCCCTATTGCATCACGATTGTGGAGTATGTCGCCCAGAGGGTATTCTATGACTAACACGATTTTGTGGGCTTGGAAGTAATGCTTCAACTTCCGAGCGGTTAGCAGAACAGCGTAGAGGAGCTTCTGCACTTGTGGGTACTTTGCTTTTGACAGGCCAAGGACTTCTGAGATGAACTATACTGGCCTTTCGACTGGGAAAACATGTCTCTCCTTGGGCCACTCGACTACCACTACCATTGTCGGTGAATCATCGAGCGGTCTACCTAAGGGGGTACTCAAGATGGTGATTAGATGTGTGTAAGCGAAGCGCGGTGCCTTCAAACTTGATGATCGACTCTAAGACACAAGAGCCAAGGTTAATACTGGTTCAGGCCTCCCGGAGAATAATAGCCCTACGTCCAGTGTTTTGGTGTATAATATGATGGTGGATGTTATAATGCGACGCAATTAAGCTATGGAGGATTAAGGCGTCGAAAGTAAGAAAAATATGGTGGAGCTAGATGGCTAGATGATTAATGATAAATGCCTCTAGGGGGTTCTCGCGTCCTTTATATACTCAGGAGGTAAGTCCAATAACCCAGAACTCTATCCCGTGTCGATCTTGGATTGCCTACCAAACTCGAGTGCTAAATCCCTAATTACAAGAATTCTGGTACAAATAAATCTCTTGATACCATATCTGGAGTTCAATTATTTTATAAGGACTCAACTTTTCTTATCGGAACCAAACCCCTATTTATGGGCCATACCAGATAGTCAATGCTGGTCTTAGCCTGCCCTTGGTCTGGTCTGATAAGCCCAACTGCAGGGTACTCGGGGGTCACATCTCCGACAGCCATGCTGACAACATTGGTCGTGGCTGCGATATAGAGAAGGACTTCCTCTGGGTTTGGAGCTGTCAGAATCGGAGGCGAGGTCAAAAATTTCTTCAGTGCTGAAAACGCCTTGTCGGCCTCGGCTGTCCATTAGAAGTTTTCCTCTTTCTTCAATAGTTTGAAGAAAGGAGCTCTCCTTTCTTCCAGTCGAGAGATGAATCTCCCGAGGGCCATCATGCAACCCATAAGTTTTTGGACCTTTTTGGTGTTGTTAGGTTTCTTCATTTTCATTATTGCATCTATCTTGTCTAGGTTGGCCTCAATGCCTCGGTTGCTAACGATGAACCCGAGCAATTGCCCTGGCGGTACCCCGAAGACACATTTATCGAGGTTGAGCTTCCATCGAAACTTTTACAGGTTCTTGAATGTCTTAGCGATATCATTGATGAGGTTATCTTCTTCTTTGGACTTTATGACCACGTCATCGACATCGGCTTTGATGTTGTGGCCGATTTGATCCGAGAGACATCACTGGATGGCCCCCTGGTATGTTGCCCCTGTATTTTTGAGCCCGAATGACATCGTGGTATAACAGTACGCCTTGAATGGCGTGATGAAAGATGTTTTCTCCTGGTCTTCTTCCTTGAGAACCTCCGGATAAAGCTCCGAAGCGACTCATCCTCTTTCTGTCATAATTGTTGCAAGTCGTATCGAGTCCTGGGTTTTTGCCAGGTCCCTTGGTAATTGTTGATGAAAGCCGAGCAGAGTTGCGCCCAAGAATTAATGGAGTTCTTGGGCAGGCTGGAGAGCTAGTTGTTGGCGGATGAAGAGAGCATGACCGGAAGATATTTAGCCATTACTCTTTTGTCACCACTGGCCACGTGGATGACCGTGTAGTAGAGTCTTAGCCACTACGAGAGATCCGTCTTGCCATCATAAGGCTCGATCCCCATCAGACGAAATGACCTTGGCCACCTCACTCATCTTAGGTGGCTCATGAACATGGGAAAACCGACGTGATCATCTCAGCTTCTACTCCTTCTGTGGTTATAGCGTTTTTGGCCCCTACTTCCATAAGAGTCAGCGTAGTCAGCACTGTTGCCAATACTACTGCCGCTATCTTCGATGTAGTCTTGACTGCCCGACCGCCTACAGATCTTGGAATGTATCCTATTCTATCTCCCTAGAGGCAGTGGCAGTGTGTAGCGGTCGATGCGCAGGTCATCGACTGGTGGAGTTTGATCATGCGTCAGTCGGTACTGACCCAGACTATCATTCTCCTTGTCTTACAGGGAAGGAGTCGGTGGTCGGGCCGGAACTAGGATAGGGGCGTTGATTTGTGTTGCTACCACCTGAACCAAGGCTTTTGCTCGTCGCTATTCTGGTGTCTCGTTTTGAAGACCTTCTCACCGTCTAACTCTAGTGTGAATTCATCCTCGAGGTTTCAGTGAACTCCGTTGTCTTGTCTGATCTTGTTATCTTCGGTGCATCGATGTCTGATACGAGGATGCGCCCAACCTTCACGACGTAGAATCGAAGATACTCGTGAAACCTGACGAGTCTTGTGCAGCCAACCGTTGCTTGTGCAACAACCTACAGCACG
>KE371218.1:792215-804213 GCA_000418225.1 Zizania latifolia | reverse complement strand
AAGAGAGGTGGGGGAAGCACGAAGAGGCTGCTGATTGCTCCTATTGTTCCTGGTAGAGAACCCTAGCCGCCACACCTCTCCTCTCTCCATGATCACAAGTGTTGTGATTGATCTCTCGGATCTCGCGAGTGGTGCTAGCACGCTGACGCGAGGTGATCTCATCCCTGTACATGTGGATACCGTAGAGGCACCGTTGCTGCATCGGTGCTGTTCTTCTTTCTTGGAGAACGCTGGATTACGCTGACTTAGCCGCCGACGAACAGACGAAGCTGTGGGGAGCAGATCGAGGACGCGCTTCATCGACTCTACTTCCGCTGCCCGAGCGCGTCTCGAGGCTTGAGGTAACGATCCATGATCCCATTACACGCATGGTTCCTGGGCTAACGAGGTAAATTTTTGAAATTAAGCGCTAGCGTAGCCTCCCCATATCCTAACAGGCTCAAGGGTGCGTGACTGACGCATACTTGACCTCGATCAATCTTTCTTTGCAGAAGTCCCAGAAATCATTTGTTGTGAACTGGGTCCTGAGGTCAGTTATAATTTGGTTCGAGACACCGAACCGATAGATGATTCCTTTGATGAACTGCGCTGCTTTTTTGGCTATGTAATTTTTTAGTGGCATCACTTCTATCCACTTGGTGAATTTGTCGATGGCCACCAGTAGCCGGTCAATTCCTTGAGGAGCCTTTTGGCAGGGGCCGACCATATCGAGCTCCCAGCAAGCAAAGGGCTAAGTTGACGGGATTGTCTAAAGGGCTTGAGCTAGTAGGTGACTTTGCTTAGCAAAGAACTGACATCTAGTGCAATTTTTTACTAACTCTTTGGCATTGTTGTTGGCCATCGACCAGTAAATGCCTGATCGGAAGGCTTTTCTGACCAGCGTTCTGGCCCAGCATGATTGCCGCATGCTCCCGTGTGGACTTCGTTGAGGATCTAGAGACCTTTGCTTGGTAGGATGCATTTCTGAAGTACCCTCATTGAGGCTGCGTGCTTGTACAGTTTAATCCCGATGACCACGTATTGCTTGCTTCATCGAGTCAAGCGCTTGGCCAGGGTTTTGTCTTCTAGAGTTGTGCCTTTTAAGATATGCTCGATGATGGGTTGCTGCTAGTCATCGATGTCTTTGGCCATGGCAATGATTACCATCAGGTTAGCAGCCTAGTGCTCGTCATCTTTGATTGATGGTTTGGTGATCTCCTGAATGAACACGCCTTTGGGGAACGTCGCTCGAGAGGACCTGAGGCACGCTAAGGTGTCAGCTGACAAGTTATCATCGTGGGGGATATGGTGAAACTCTAGACCGAAAAACTTGCCTTCAAGTTTTCGAACCTCGGTGCAGTAGGCATCTATTTTATCGCTGGTGTAAGACCAGTCTTTGTTGACCTGGCTGATAGCTAACTTGGAGTCTCTGTAAACCATGAGTCACTTCACTCCGAGTGATGCTGCTATCTAGAGGCCATGTATCATGGCCTCATACTCGGCTGCATTATTGGAAGATTTGAATAGTAGCTATAGGATGTAGCGCAACTCTTCCCCTTTGGAGATATAAGGAGAATTTCTGCACTAGCCCCATCTATGTTTAGGGAGCCATTGAAGTACATTGTCCAATATTCCTTTTCCTCTCGACTTAGGGGTAGTTGGATTTAAGTTCACTTGGCGATGAAGTCGGCTAGAGCCTGTGATTTAATGGCAGTGCAGGATCAGAACTCCATTGTATAATCCCCTAGCTCGATGGCCCATTTTACGATTCGCCCTATTACATCACGATTGTGGAGTATGTCGCCCAGAGGGTATTCTATGACTAACATGATTTTGTGGGCTTGGAAGTAATGCTTCAACTTCCGAGCGGTGAGCAGAACATCGTAGAGGAGCTTCTGCACTTGTGGGTACTTTGCTTTTGACAGGCCAAGGACTTCTGAGATGAACTATACTGGCCTTTGGACCGGGAAAACATGTCTCTCCTCGGGCCACTCGACTACCACTACCATTGTCGGTGAATCATCGAGCGGTCTACCTAAGGGGGTACTCGAGATGGTGATTAGATGTGTGTAAGCGAAGGGCAGTGCCTTCAAACTTGATGATCGACTCTAAGACACAAGAGCCAAGGTTAATACTGGTTCAGGCCTCCCGGAGAATAATAGCCCTATGTCCAGTGTTTTGGTGTATAATATGATGGTGGATCTTATAATGCGACGCAATTAAGCTATGGAGGATTAAGGCGTCAAAAGTAAGAAAAATATGGTGGAGCTAGATGGCTAGATGATTAATGATAAATGCCTCTAGGGGGTTCTCGCGTCCTTTATATACTCAGGAGGTAAGCCCAATAACCCAGAACTCTATCCCGTGTCGATCTTGGATTGCCTACCAAACTCGGGTGCTAAATCCCTAATTACAAGGATTCTGGTACAAATAAATCTCTTGATACCATATCTGGAGTTCAATTATTTTATAAGGACTCAACTTTTCTTATCGGAACCAAACCCCTATTTATGGGCCATACCAGATAGTCAATGCTGGTCTTGGCCTGCCCTTGGTCTGGTCTGATAAGCCCAACTACAGGGTACTCGAGGGTCACATCTCCGACAGCCATGCTGACAACATTGGTCGTGGCTGCGATATAGAGAAGGACTTCCTCTGGGTTTGGAGCTGTCAGAATCAGAGGCGAGGTCAAAAATTTCTTCAGTGCTAAAAACGCCTTGTCGGCCTCGGCTGTCCATTAGAAGTTTTCCTCTTTCTTCAATAGTTTGAAGAAAGGAGCTCTCCTTTCTTCCAGTCGAGAGATGAATCTCCCGAGGGCCATCATGCAACCCATAAGTTTTTGGACCTTTTTGGTGTTGTTAGGTTTCTTCATTTTCATTATTGCATTTACCTTGTCTAGGTTGGCCTCAATGCCTCGGTTGCTAACGATGAACCCGAGCAATTGCCCTGGCGGTACCCCGAAGACACATTTATCGAGGTTGAGCTTCCATCAAAACTTTTACAGGTTCTTGAATGTCTTAGCGATATCATTGATGAGGTTATCTTCTTCTTTGGACTTTATGACCACGTCATCGACATCGGCTTTGATGTTGTGGCCGATTTGATCCGAGAGACATCACTGGATGGCCCCCTGGTATGTTGCCCCTGTATTTTTGAGCCCGAATGACATTGTGGTATAACAGTACGCCTTGAATGGCATGATGAAAGATGTTTTCTCCTGGTCTTCTTCCTTGAGAACCTCCGGATAAAGCTCCGAAGAGACTCATCCTCTTTCTATCATAATTGTTGCAAGTCGTATCGAGTCCTGGGTTTTTGCCAGGTCCCCTGGTAATTGTTGATGAAAGCCGAGCAGAGTTGCGCCCAAGAATTAATGGAGTTCTTGGGCAGGCTGGAGAGCTAGTTGTTGGCGGATGAAGAGAGCATGACCGGAAGATATTTAGCCATTACTCTTTTGTCGCCACCGGCCACGTGGATGACCGTGTAGTAGAGTCTTAGCCACTACGAGAGATCCGTCTTGCCATCATAAGGCTCGATCCCCATCAGACGAAATGACCTTGGCCACCTCACTCATCTTAGGTGGCTCATGAACATGGGAAAACCGACGTGATCATCTCAGCTTCTACTCCTTCTGTGGTTATAGCGTTTTTGGCCCCTACTTCCATAAGAGTCAGCGTAGTCAGCACTGCTGCCAATACTATTGCTGCTGTCTTCGATGTAGTCTTGACTGCTCGACCTGCTACAGATCTTGGAATGCATCCTATTCTATCTCCCTAGAGGCAGTGGCAGTGTGCAGCGGTCGATGCGCAGGTCATCGACTGGTGGAGTTTGATCATGCGTCAGTCGGTACTGACCCAGACTATCATTCTCCTTGTCTTACAGGGAAGGAGTCGGTGGTCGGACCGAAACTAGGATAGGGGCGTTGATTTGTGTTGCTACCGCCTGAACCAAGGCTTTTGCTCGTCGCTATTCTGGTGTCTCGGGGAGAGCGCTAAGAGCCCTCTCAATTGCCACCAGATTGGTGACCAGAGTTTTGAAGACCTTCTCACCGTCTAACTCTAGTGTGAATTCATCCTCGAGGTTTCGGTGAACTCCGTTGTCTTGTCTGATCTTGTTATCTTCGGCGCGTCGATGTCACTTGCTACTGGTCATGGAGGCTGCTCCCTCGGCCATCATGATGAGGTTAGCAAGGAATCGGGAGCCGCCTGATCAATGACCAGCCTCAAGCCCTCCAACCAACCCAGCCTCTGTCCACCAGCACCGGACGGTCTAACCCTTTTTGCTAGAGAAGATAACATAGTACTCGGGCCCAATTGGACCCCGAGCATGGCTCGGCCGGCCACCCCACCAGAGGGCTCAGGGAAAAGCTAAGATTCTTGACTTGGCCGATCCGTGAGTAGCGCTCGATGATGAGTTTGATAGGACAAGCTTTCCCGTCAAGTCCTCGACGAATGCCAAACTCCCGAACATAAACACGGAACCGACCGGCACAAGGAAATCCAAAGAAGGTGCAATCAGATCCTGGTGAAAGCGACGTGATCCCCTACCTAGCGTGCCAACTATCGCTGAATCGTCGAGCAATCCACCCAAGGGGGTACTCAAAGTGGTGATTTAATGTGTGTAAGGGAAGCACAGCGCCTTCGAACCCGATGGTCGACTCTAGAACACAAGAGCTAAGATTTATACTAGTTTGGGTCTCCTAGATGATAATAAACCTAGTCTAGTATTTCGGTGTATAATATGATGGCGGAGCTTACAATACGACGCGATTAAGCTATGGAGGCTTAAGGCATCGAAAGCAAGAAAAATATGGTAATGCTAGATGACTAGATGACCTGATGAATAGATCGATCCCCCTAAGGGTGCCTCGCCTCCTTTATATACCTAGGAGGTGAGCCCAACAACCCAGGACTCTATCTCGAATCGATCTAAGATTGCCTACCATACTCGTGTACTAAATCCCTAATTACAAGGATTTCGGTACAAACATATCTTCTTATACCATATCTAGAGTCTAGTTACCTGATAAGGACTTAACCTTCCTTATCGAAACTTAACCCGCCTCCATGGGCCATACTGGACGGCAACGCTAGACTTGGTCTGCTTTCGATCCAGACTGATAAGCCTAATTATGGGGTACGTAAGGGTCACATCCCCGACACTCAAGGGCTGCTATCGGGGATATAACCCCTAGGTACCCCACAATGGGCTTATCAGCCCAGACCTAGAGCAGGCTAAGCCTAGCATTAGAGTTCGGTATGGCCCATAAAGAGGGGTTTGGTTCCGATAAGGAATATCAAATCCTTATCGTGTAACTGAGCTCTATATTCAGCATGAAGAGGTATGTTTGTACCAAAATCTTTGTAATTAGGGAATTAGGGCCCGGGTTCGGTATGTAATCCTGGATATAAGGGAAACTGACTCAGGATAGAGTCTTGGGTTGCTGGGCTTACCCCTTGACTATATAAGAGGACCGAGGCACCCCAGAGGCATGCTACTTTCGATGCCTTAAGCCTTCATCGCTTAAGTGCATTATTTTGTAAGACTAGACACCAAATAATCCACCAAAACACTGGACATAGGGCTATTATCCCTTGAGAGACCTGAACCAGCATAAATCTTCGCTCTTATTTTCTAGAGTCAACTATCAGGTTCGAGAGTGCCACGCTTCCCTAGCTCTCTAATCACCACCTCGGATACCCCCTTGTGTAGACTGCTCGGCAATTCACCTACAACTTGTAATTCAAACTTGGATTTGTTTTAGTACCAGTTTTAGTTAGAAACCGGTACTAAAGATATTTCCAACTGGTACTAAAGATATTTCTAAATAAAACCGGTACTAAAAATTGCAGATTCTAAAATTATAAGCAGATGTTGATTTACTTTGCCAACACATATTGGACTACATTTCTCTTGAATTTTTCGCACTAATTTATATTTTATTTCACTTGAATTTGTCACACTAATTTGGATTTCATTTTCACTTGCATTTCTCAAACTAGTTTGGAATTCATTTCACTTGTTTTTGTCAGACTAATTTTAATTTTATTTCAATTGCATTTATCAAGGGACCCAAAATCAAATTACAACATTAAACGGTAAAAAGTAAATAGATAGACAAGTTGAGGCAACCTCTGCCCAAATCATATCTTAATTTGTTTTTCACCACAAACCAACATTACTTGTCTATTTACACCACATAACGTATGTTGTTCCAATCTAGGTTGCTAAAGTACATAGATAGTTGCCTTCAATGCACCATTGCTGATGTGGAAATAAAAAGCGCAGATTGTGCTGACACCTATCTCGTTCGCTTGCAGAAAATGGCCAAAACGAGAAGTTAGGTTACAACGTCCATCTGTTGATTTGTGCATTACAATTGAGACTAGTGTGCTTCTTGCAGCTGTCACTTGGATGTCGGTGGTTAGTTGTTACAGGTGAGATGAGAAGTACATCTAAGAATACTGCCTTAAAAAATATCGTTACAATGTAAATGTGTTGGTAGTTAGCCAAGCTGAGGCAAGTGCATATATGTATGGATGTTTGGCATGTGATATGTGTAAAGTGCTTACCATGCTGTTTTGTTGGATGATTGTATGGTTGATTGTATAAATATACAATTTAGTACCGGAGGATACACCTGCCAAGATGTCACCTTCTCTATATTTTTGCTTCGCCTTCTTGTCAACATTTTTACTAGCTGGTACATAGCCAATAGCCTCACCTGCAATTATAAATAAGTAGGTGAGTACATTGACAAAATAAGCATATATGTATAATAAGTAATGTGAGTTTATTATAGATATTGTAATCACTTGTGTCTATTTTTATGGCTTGTGATGTTTTCTCTTCAGTCTTCACCATAATTGTCAAAAATCATAGCCACGACATACAATTGGGCCCCCATTGTTAGCACTATGAAGTCTCCTTCTACTAGGGCTACTTAGTCAGCAAACGCAGACTACACTTTTCCTAGACATAATTTTTCTCTAGACTTCTCAAAATCGACAATATTAATGCAGCCATCTCTTGTTGATATCTCAAAATTATCACCATCACAAATATTATGAGCATTGACAAAGCTTTTTAGTAGAAACTAGAACAATGAGACATCACATCAGTTTGTTATGATTATGCTAGCTATAAATAGAATATACAATGTATATACCATGTGACACCTCAGTAAATGATTGATTTTGAGTAGGCAAGACTTTGGATCATATACCAGTACCTAAAATAAATATAGCATCGATAATTTGCATTGTATTGGCAATTGTCAAGTCAATTTGTATTACATATGTATTAGCATTTGACAAACTAATCTGCATTGCATATTTAATTGTATCTATTAAATTATTTTGCATTATGTCACTTGTATTTGTAAATTAGACTAAGCTACATTGCATAACTAGTACTAATAGTAGAGCAATTGCATTGCATAAGTGCAATACTGGTCGACCGGTGTAAATATAGAAATCACATTTGCATTGTAGTACTAATATTGTTGACATGGATTACTACTTCTACACATTACACTTGTAGTATAGATCAGCCAAAAAATAACATCTGAGAATGCAATGTTCCATCAACTTGACGCTGAAATAGCCAAAAATAAGGAAAACGACATATCATGGGGGGCGGGCCTACTTCTGCCCGCACGATGTTTGGTGGCACTGCCCTGTTAATCACTTGGTCGGTTTACCATGTCATTGGCTACTATTGATTGATGATGAGCGGTTGGCTGGGCGGATGAACTGGTCACACGGGTGGAAGAACAACTGAAGAACAGAATAGAAATGCAGGATGAATAGGACATTTTTTGGGTAATCGGTTACATTTACAGGAACATTTAGTACCGGGTGGCCTCATCATCTAGTACTAAAGGGTTCCGCGCGAGAGCTTTTAGTACCGGTTGGGGATACCGACCGGTACTACTAAGTATAGTACCAGGCGGTTTCCCGACCCGGTACTAAAACTCTTTATTAGTACCAGTTATACATACCCACGACGTTCTCTGTCTTTTCTGACCGCTGTAGATGACTTTTAGTACCGGCTCTAGTTAGAATGGGTACTAAAAGAGGTGGATAAAAGCCCATTTCTCTAGTAGTGTCCTTTCCTTTTAGATAGGTACCATCATAAGGATATAGCAAGCTAAGACAAAAAAATATGGTAGGGTCAGTTGCCAAGATGATCTAGGTTTGAAACCTTGACCCTTGTTTAATATGGCGTATATTAGAAATAGTTAGTAGGATAGCCAAGGCATGTTTGAATCCTCCCCGTTTATATAGGTGCCATCTTACGGATATAGGAGGTTGACACAAAAAAAATATGATAGGGCCAATTGGCAAGTCGACTCAGATTCAAATCATCGATCCTTGTTAAACAAGATGTGTACCGTGAATAGTTAGTGGGCCAGCTAAGACATGTTTTTGAATCCTTCCCTTTTGGATAGGTACTATCTTATGGACATAGGAGGTCAAGATAAGAAATATGGTAAAGCCAGTTGGCAAGCCGACCAAGGTTCGAATCCTCAACCCTTGTAATAAGGTGTGTATCGGAAATAGTCGGTGGGTCAACCAAGGAATGTTTGAATCCTCCCTGTTTAGATAAGTGCCTTCTTATGGACATAGGAGTTTAAGACAAAAATATGGTAACGCCAGTTGGCAAGCCGACTCAGGTTCGAATTCTCGACACTCGTTAAACAATGTGTGTATTGGAAATAGTTAGTGAGCTAGCCAAGGCATACTTGAATCTAGGGAAGGAGCCAGGAATCGAACATGAGTGAGGCCAACTAACCAATATTAACAATAATAATTCTTTTTAGTACTACCGACTAGAGTATGTATATAATGATTATAGTAAGATATGTTTTGTGATAAAAAAGAGTATCGCGCGTCTACCCTGTAACAAAAAAGAATTAATCTAGGTGAATGATGGAATTGGTATTAACTTTGAACGAAGAAGTGAAACAACAAACACAGTGCTGAGCAGATTCCAGATCACTGACTGACATCCTTTCCATGTATTGTTCTCTATGGTTTTCTCCTCTCTTCCATAGGCCATTTTGTATTGTAACCGCTCAGAATATTACCAATAGAATCGATTTTAGTCATCAATTTTAAAGGACAAAATTGTTTTATTTGAGTATATTTTTGGTATAATCGTTATTAGAGAATTTATATATATCTCTTTTGATGCTCGGATGCTATCTCCGTATCACTTATTAAGATAACAATATAAATTATTTTGGGTTAAGATTCATTCTAATGTCAATAGAATGTATCGTAAAATTGGTCATGATGAGGAATTGCACAACTCTAACAATTTAATACCATCCAACATATCTGATCGATTTTTTTTTTCCAAATATTAGGTAGTAACAATCTCCTTGTGGCCCATCGCTAACAGATTGACTAAATTATGATAAGTAAGATAGTCACAGATTAAATACTAATATTTTTCTACGATTTAGAGAAACATCAGGTCACTTTGTTCAATAATGACAATAATTAATGCAAATATTTTCTTCTAAAAGAGTTAAATAGGACATATATGAATGCATGCACTGCTATTGTTCTGTATATGCACACATAAACTGGTGTTACCATGTCATGTGTACTTCCTACGTACGTACTCATATGCTGCGATAGGATGCATTATTAGCCGTAAAAGTTCACTCATTTAACTAAAGCGATGTAATAAGAAACAACAAGAGATTGGATAACATAAATATAGTGTCCTTGTCACTGAAAGCAAAAGGCGTATGCTGATAAATCATCACATCACTGTTTTGGTATATTATATAATATGTCTCATGTTGTTTTGGTATTATTCTGTTTTATATTATTAGTAATTTGACTTATTAAAAAGTTAAGCAACTTATAATATGTAAGGATGAGTAGTTATTATTTGGCCATTTTCGATAGCGTCGTTTCATTCTCGTATAATACAAGTAAAAAAGAAGAAAACATTCTGACAAATATAAAATACTATACTTAAACCATAGATAATACTCTCTCCATCCCAATTGTATACAATGACTTCTACCATTTAAATTTGTTTCAAATATTAAACTTCTAACTCTAAAAATGAATTTTCCCCTAGAATTTCCCATAATGCTCTAACTATACTACTTATTCCACCCACAGCAGGTCTCACAACTTACCTATTTCCAAATATTAATAAAGAATAATAATGTTTTTACCTATTTTCTTAATACTAGTGCTAAAGCCTAAAAATAACTATACATCGGAACGGAGGATGTACATGATTTTCTACACATAACACCACTCTAGTACAATTTGCTCTTTATATGGAAAAGCGTGTACTACATTTTTTCACGGTGGCATCAAGAAAAATCCAAATAGATCACTATATATGTTGAATAGCATAGCTGTAATCAGCTTCTCCTTCCTACTTTTCACAAAGCCTTTATTTTTAAAATAAAGTTAAAATTAGTGGTAAGAGTAAATACTAAAATATCACATATTAATAAAAATACTATTATAAAGTGATAGATAGAATATATGTAAGGGATAGATAAAAGATATTAAAGAAATAAAACTTTCTAATTTACGATTTGATAAGGAGTTAGAAATAAAGTTTTTTAGGGACAAAATTAAAAATTAATGGGTTAGAAATAAAGCCTTTTTACAAGAGAGGGTACTTTATAATTAGATAGAGAGGAAGTAGCGTGCCATCACTAATGCATTTGCATTTTTCTATATATGCGCATAAAGGAATATCCGATAATCAATATATTCTATATTTATGTGCCACCTAGGATTTTAGTCAAAAAATTTCATTTTGTAACAACAAATGATATGATAACCTCACGCGCAATTGTACAAATTTGTTGTCTTCTTGTTGATGATAAGATAAAAACAAAGTACAACACTTCAGAGTAGAAATCTAATTGTGTAAAATATTCTTACATAAATCTTAAATCCTCAAGGTTAAAATTGAAAAGTATTTGAGAAGGCAGGTAGTATACGATATCATCGCATCCTTGCGGCGGTGTATTATAGTGCAAGCTTGACGTCTCACGTTGTCGTGTGGACATAGCGAAACTGAGCAGTGACGGGGACGCAAGCGTACGGACGTGCGTCGGAGAGCAGGCGGACCTGCCGTGTGCGCCCACCAATTCTAACCCACCCCCACCACCGTCGCTTGATGCGATCCAGCCATCCGACGTCTGAGATCTCGCCACGTCACTCGTCCCGCGTAAATTAAAAAAGTACCCAATTTGGCCGGTGCCCATCGCTCAGACGTCGCTGTCAGCAGCAGTAAATGGTGTGTGGGCCCCCACTAGCAAGGCCAGCCAAGCAATTAAACATCAATTAGAAGAGCGGGAAGGATTAAATTAATAAAATCCCCCAAAAAATAATTTATTGCTTTCTAAATCGCTATGTCCATTAAATACTCCTACACTTTCACCACGCGTCCCCTTCCGCTCTCCTCCCAAAACTCCCCAAAATCGCAGGCAGATTTGGGGACTCGGCGTCGCCGGAGAGAGAGAGAAAGCGTCCACATCGTCGCATCTATGGCCGCCATCGCCGCGTTCTCCATCAGGTCGGTGTGCCCTGCTGCTGTTTCTGATTGTTGTGTGCGTCTTTCTGATGAGCTGCGCGGTTTCTGTGAAGGGGGTATGCCGCGAGCTTGAGGGACGGCGCGGCGGCGGAGGGGCGGCGGCCGTTCGGCGTGGAGGATCTGCCGCCTATGGAGGCGCCGAGGTTCCGGTGGTGGGCGGACGAGCTTGCTACTGCGGTGACGGCGGGGGCGCCGCGGCCCACGCCGCAGCCGTCCAGGAGGGCACAGGCGAAGGCGAAGGCGCCGAAGAAGCGGTCCATGTCCGACCTCTTCGCGGCCGCACCCCCCTTGACCCTGACACCTCCCGCCGATGCGAGCGGTGGAAACGAGGCGACGGAGGAGGAGGAGGACGAGGCGCTGTGCGCGATCATTCGGCGGACCAAGCAGAAGAAGAGCAAGCGTAGAATGGAAGAGGCGGCGGCGGCGGCGGCGG
>KE371218.1:775416-792175 GCA_000418225.1 Zizania latifolia | reverse complement strand
GTGGTCCAGCCCAGCCCAGCCCAACCCAACCCTGCCTTCTCTGCAAATGCCATGATGATATCGTCTGTCACCTGTGCTCTCATTCCAATGTTTTCCCCACTGATTATCTCGATAGAAATTTTCCTGCCATTTTTTGATCGGATTGGGATAGATAACACGATTGCTTCAGATTTTGGTTGGCTAGCTAGCTGGACACAAATACACATCACGATGCTTAATCACTCCAATTTCTATTCCAAATTAGATCCAGAAATGCATCTGCCATGTCAGGTTGTTACCACTGGTACTAGCTAAGTAAATGGATCGATTCGATCGTATTTGTGGGTGCACATATCATGCTCAGCATGACTAGTTCATCATATTTATGACTAGGCTGAACAGAATGTATGTGTGCATATGACGGTTTGGAACGTAGTATGTGTCGATATTGTTATTTCATGCATGGATTTGCTGGGAGTAATCGATCCGTGCTTTGCAGTCGTGTCAGGTGCACGCACGCTGGACATGGATCGATCTTATTTATGTAAGACTTATCCATAGTTGATTTGTTAATAAAAATAAATACTGAGATACAAATATAAATAGAATAAAGGAATAGTGGAGTCTCGATGGTGAGCTGGCTGTCACCGTACCACAGTTGGTAGGATAGCCGACTCATGTTCAAATCCTTCCTTATTAAATATATAAATGTAGTGTATGTTAAATATATAAATATAGCGTGTGATGAAAACAATTCTTATTCTTCCTCGCCCCACCACACCATGGTTATGCACAAAGAGTTAAACTAGAAAAATATTGTAGGATTGTATGGACGAGTGTCACAATTATGTACTAGCTAGTGCATATGTTTGAATTCTTCCTCTGTTAGATACGGTATGCAATACCATCTTATACACGCGGGGAGTTGAGATAGAAAAATATGTGGGATCAATTAGCTAGCATCACGGTTAATTGGCGCGCAGCAGCATAGTTTGTGTGTGCTAGCTAGGTTCATATCCTCCTCTCTTCTTAAATAAGGTGTGCAGTTGAAATATTTTCTCTCCTGTGTGTCACGCCATTAATTGCATAATGCACGCTCTTCTCTGATAGACTTCATCATAGAGATCTACGCGTTATTCTCTTGGATGCGAGATCATCATCGTTACATGTTTCATATGCGCTTTGCTCTAGAAAATGTGTATGTGTGAGTGTATACGTAGTATGTACACAGTAAAATGTCTGTAAACGGTCTCGTCCACCGTCAAAGCATGCATATGCTTTCTTGGTGCTGGGGGTATCACTGTCAGCCTGTCACCGTACGCTCGATATGATGGTCTACACTGTTTGTACTATATCTATGGACCGGAGCATTCCTATTAGCTAGTAGTGGTTGGGGCCGATAAAGATGATCACATGACACGTAAAACGGATCATTATGGCATATTAGAAAGTTGAAAATAGATTTATCTTTTAGAAACTTCTATATAAAAATTATTTACAAATCGTATCCACACTTCACAAATGAATCTTGTGCATATGTTTTCTTTCCACTGGATATTATTTTTACACAGCCGCCACCGATCAAGATATATCATGTTCAATTCCTTGTCATCGTTTCGTTTGCAAGTATATGTGTATATACACATGCAAGAGGTCCCATTGTGTGTTAAAGCCCTCGAAGATTCCACAAATAATTCATGGAATCTTGTCCCGATGTTGCATATTAGTTTGGATCTTAATGATCTCGACAATATTAATTAATACCACTTTCATTCCTTTATGTCTCACTAAAATTAGTTGTTGGTGTGCACGTGACACGCCATAGCGCTCCGGTAGTTGTCCATTTTCACTTTTGTGTGAAAAATTGAAAATTAATCAAAATGCCTTGAATATTCCTGAGGTTAGTTTGAAGCATTGAGGGCTATCCGTTAGCTAGTAACCCATATAATATCGTTCTTTATGTATATGATATATCATATCATAGTTTCTATTATTAGCTTAGTTTAATTTGGTTCGTGGTGTACATATATTTTTCCTTTCATGTGTCCTACTATCATTTAAATAATGCAAAATGAATTTTTAAGGCTAATTTTTTGTACAGCAATTTAGCTATCTAAAACCAGGGCCATCATGTAAATTAAAGTGCAAATTAATATAAAGAAATGTCAATTGATCTACTAACTAGATAACTGTGCAACAATAATTAATTATAAATTCTACTTTTTAGAAAAACTAAGAAATAACTAAGTCTGTTTAAATTTGAGAATTCTTTTGGCCATCCTTATATTATATTTTTGAATATATTGCCCTGCTCATTTTGTTATATAGTTTAATGTTAGCAATGCACTTATGAACACATTTCCTTGATGATCAAAATTTCCTTAGCTTTTCTGGCAGAATTGATTAGATTACTTTATTATAGTGAACTCTTATGTGCATTCTATCCCCTTTAGAACAAACATAGTTTTCATCATAGTTTAAAATGCGAGGCTTCAATTCGTTTTTGCATATTATTTTAATAGTGGGTTTGTTTTAGACCAAATGTGACTGTAGTTAATTATTATGTTGGAGTGTATAATTTCAGGTCGTTGTCTAGAGTACTTACCCACGTTTGTATCTAGGCCAATGTTTACAAGTCGTCATATTAATTGTGATTGGTCATCCTAATCAGTTCCTTGAACTCGATCATGGGTAACTAGGTAATTAGCTCAATTAGGTTTTTGGTCATTCGACTATTCATCGATAAATCACAATTATATTAGTCTTCAGATTAGGAAGTGGACGACCAAGTTGCATGTTGTCTTTAGGCGGGCCTGCTCAACTGGACTTTGAGGCAAGCTATTAGGCTATCAATTTGGCCTGGTAGGGGTAGCAACTTAGCATCAGGACTCCACCAAAAAGGCACGCGCTAGGACTCCATTGGAAATCATGTCGCCGCAATTCTTCATCCTCGCACATGATTCTTCTTCTCCCTCGCACATGATTCTTCTTCTCCCTCGCACATGATTATGCATCCGTCAATGGTTACGAAGAGGCAGTGATTACAAAAATGAGCTCCTCCTTCGACAGTGAGTGTGACCCTTCCCTAAATCTTCTTTCCATGCATGATGCATTACGCTTTCATGTTGTGTCGTTGTGACGATACCCCTTTGCTATTCTGTTATCTGCTACTCTGTTGTATCGCTGCCCCTTCCCATTGTCTTCTCTAGTAGTCTTGATGCTTGCTTTATTTTATATACTATATAGTTGTCAAGTGGGGGCGCACCTACCACCGCCAGCGGGCTATGCCAGCCTAGCCTAGGATATAACAGAATTAGTTTTCCCTATTTTGCTATTAGATATATTTTCCTATCTTATGTTAGTTCCTAAAAATAAGGTAGCCTCTCCTCTATATAAAGGGACCAGTAGTTTGTAATCAGATCAATCAAGAATAAAGCAATCTTTTATCTCAGAAACCTCTCCTCCCTTGCTCCTGCGCTAGCACCCTGCTTGCGTCAGTTTAGCCATCACGGCACCGAGGAGATGAGGGTCTGCCCTCCCTCGCCCTCCTGTCTACCACGGCTACGCCCTCCGCTCGCTCCCTTACGTTCCGCTACTCAAGGACCGTGGCAACTTGGTATCAGAGACCACTTTTCTCGGTCGCTCCCACTGCTCAACTCTGACGGCCGACGGTTTTACCGCCATGACATCCTCGGTGGAAGATCTACTCAAGGAGCTTCTCCTTGGACAGCAGGAGATGTGTGAGATGATCTTGCGCACCAATCGCCGGGTCGACGATGTGCTGCAACAGCAGCAAGCCCACAACATAACCATCAATCGGCTGGAACACGGCTCTGGCGAGATCCTGACGGTCAGCACCTCCGACTGCTAACTCCTCCTCCAGGCGACACGCACCATGCCGACTGCAATAGTAGTTCCACCCCTAGGTACCACAAGTTGAACATCCCAATGTTTGACAGGACGTTGGATCCACTGCCATGGCTTAATCGCTACGACCAGCTCTTCCACGGCTAGCGCACGCCAGAGGATGACAAGGTCTGGCTAGCCACAATTCGTCACTCTCATCAACACCAGGTTTGGGCCACCGGTGCGTAGCAACCCCTTGAGGGAACTGACCAGTCTTACGCGCACTAGATCTGTCGACGACTTCTACAAACAATTTATGTGCCTAGCCTGTCGAGATGACTCCCTCACCGAGCATCAACAGATCCGGCACTTCACTCATGCCTTGTTGGATCCTCTGAAGACGGGCGTGGAGCTCTAGCACCAGGAGTCACTCGAGGCGGCAGTTAGCCTCGCTTGTGCCTATGAGCACCGAGCGGCCACCCTCCCACAACCAACCCATGATGCATCACACTCGAGTCCGCACCAACACACTTCCTCGACGACATCAAGCGCCGACGTGATGTCGATGGTCGGCCAGCCCAAGCGCAGGACCCTCTCTGGTCAAGTTGTAGTCATGCTGTGAGCAGGGCCTCTGCTTCAATTGCGATGAAAAGTTCGTTCATGGGCACAACTGATAGTGCAAGCACCTCTTCATCATGGAGGTTGACTCATTCAGTGATGACATGCTGGCCGACGACACACCAGACGACCTGGCCATCTCCCTGTCAGCCTTTACCAGCATCACACCACGAATAGGATGAACCATGATGGTATGCGCTACCATCGGCACCGTTTCTCTCGTGGCCTTGCTGGACTCAGTCTCGATGCACAACTTCATTGCTGACTCCGTGGTGAAACGCACGGGCCTCGTCGTCACACCACGCTCCAGGGTCCACGTCACTATCGCCAATGGCAAACGGGTGACAAGCTCGGGCCTCTACCGTGGCGTCCACTTCAGCATCAACAATGATGAGTTCATCATCGACTGCCTAGCCCTTCCTCTAAACAGATATGACCTCATCCTCGGCATACAATGACTGGGTCCTTCGGCCCTCTCGTCTAGGACTTTAGCCGATTGATGATGGCCTTCATCCGCATAGGCCAGCAGGTCGTATGGCATGGACGACCAAATCACTGTGCGTCACTGCACACGCTCGCCTACAGCACCGACAATCTATTGCCTGCCCTCCTCGATGATTTCGTCGACATCTTTCAAGAGCTACACGGCCTACCCCTAGGTCAATCACGCTACCACCGCATTCACTTGAAGATAGGCACAGACGCAGTGGCGGTTTGGCCATACAGGTATGCCATGGTGTAGAAAACCGAGCTTGAGCGCCAATGTTGTACCATGCTGGAACAAGGGCCGATCCACACAAGTGATTCGGCCTTCTCCGCCTCGGTGCTTCTCGTCCACAAGAAGGATGACTCTTGGCGGTTCTGCATTGACTACCGCGTTCTCAATGCGGTAACAATCAAAGACAAATTCCTGATCTCGGTGGTCGATGAACTGCTCGACGAGCTCCGCAGCGCCCGGTTCTTCACCAAGCTCGACCTCCATTTGAGGTACCACCAAATACTCATGCACCCGAACGACATCGCGAAGACGGCATTTTGCACCCATGAAGGTCTTTTCAAGTTCCTCGTTATGCCATTCGGCTCACGAATGCTACAACAACCTTTCAAGCACTTATGAATGAGGTACTGCGGGAGTTTCTACGCCATTTCGTCTTGGTGTTCTTCAACGACATACTCACCTATAGCTTGTCATGGTCCGAGCACCTACGACATGTCCGTCTCGTGTTGTCCATACTTTGATACCACCAACTCTTCATCAAGCGCTCCAAGTGCTCTTTTGACACTTCTTTGGTGGCCTACTTAGGACATGTTGTCTTAACTGCAGGCATCACCATGGACAAGCAGAAGGTCTAGGCCGTCAACGCTTGGCCATGGCTGCGTTTAGCTCGAGCCGTGCGTGGCTTCCTCGGCCTGGCTGGGTAGTATTGCAAGTTCATCCGCGGCTTCGAAGAGCTTGCCGCCCCGCTCACCAAGCTCCAACAGAAGGATGCCTTCCTCTAGTCTGACGAGACCACTACGGCCTTCTAGTGCCTCAAGGACGCACTCACATCGGCACCAATCCTACAGTTACCTGACATCAACAAGCCTTTCATCATCGAGTGCGACACATCGGGCCATGGCATCGGTGCGGTCCTTCATCAAGGCATGGGTGCCATCGCCGGTCTCACCGCCTATGAACTCAAGCTCATTGGCTTGGTCCAGGCCGTTCGACACTGGTACCCCTATCTCTGGGCCACCCATTCATCGTCCGCACTGACCACTACAGCCTAAAGTACCTCCTCGACTAGTGGCTATCCACAATCCCACAACACAATTGGGTCAGCAAGCTGATCGAGTTCGACTTCGAGGTCAAGTACAAGACGGGTCGCTCAAACGTCGTGGCCGACGTGCTCTTGTGCCGTGATACTGAGCTATCGCTGGCCATCCACGCCATATCGACCACTTGATTCGACCTCTACGACACCTTGCTATACAAGTGCTCGAGCAAGATAGCGACCTTCAGGCTTTGCATGCCCGCATTGTCACCGGCACTCAACCGGGCCCATGGGCGATCATAGATGTCATGATCACCTTCTGTGGCCGCCTCTACATCCTGGCTTCATCACCGACCCTGCCAGCCGTTCTGCAATCCACACATGATGTTGGACATGAGGGCGTTCAAAAGACATTACACCATCTTCGGGTCGATTTTCACATCCCCAATGCCTGTACAGCTGTCCAGGACTTCGTGTGGGCCTGCACGGTGTGCTAGCACAACAAGGCGGAGCATTTTCACCCGACCGGCCTTTTCCAGCCATTGCATGTCCCATCAATGGTGTGGGCTGACATCGCCATGGATTTCATCGAAGGCCTACCCAAGCTCCATGGTAAAACAGTCATCCTTACGGTGGTGGACCAATTCTTGAAGATGGCACATTTCATCCCATTGAGCCATCCCTATACTGCTCTATCGGTCGCCAACACCTTCTTCACGGAGATTGTACGACCCCATGGCATCCTGGCATCCATCGTTAGCGACCGCGATCTTGTGTTCACCAGTAGCTTCAGGACAGAACTCTTCCGTCTAACCAGCTTCAAGTTGCATCTTAGCTCCGCCTACCACCCATAGTCCAATGGCCAATCCGAGGTAGTCAACAAGATCATTGTCACGTATCTCCGATGTTTGACAGGAGAATTGCCTCAGCAATGGCTTCGCTGGCTTTCGTGGGCCGAGTTCGCCTACAATACCTCATTTCAGCTAGCCATCAAGACATCACCGTTTTGGGAGGTTTACGGTCATGACCCGCCCAGCCTACAACACCATGATCATGGGTCAGCCAACCTCCTTGTGGTGGATCACCTCCTCAAGGAACAGGATGAGTTTCTGGCAGAAATCCACGATTGCCTTGAGCAGTCGCAGCAACACTACAAGCACCACTACGACAATGACCATTGAGACGTCGCCTTCGCAATTGGGGAGTGGGTATGGCTGTGCCTTTTTCATCGACCTGCCACGTCGGTCTCTCCCAATGGACGCGGCAAGCTCGGGCCCAAGTATTTTGGGCCATTTCAAGTATTGCAACGTGTGGGCGAGGTCGAATACAAGCTGCAGCTTCCTACGTCCGCCCGTATCCATGATGTCTTCCATGTGGGCTTGTTGAAGCCTTTCGTCGGCATGGTCGAGTGTGTCAAAAGCCTGAGATGGTCATTAAAGCTCGGCGTGCTCGTGACCTCCTAGAGCTCCTTGTGTAGTGGGAACATCAGTTGGCATCTGACGCGTCCTAGGTGCCCCATGATGAGTTCAATTGGCTGTATTCAACTTTCTAGCTCGAGGACGAGCAGCTTCTCAACAGCGGGGAAGTTGTCAGGTAGGGGTGCACCTACCACCGCCGGTGGGCTGCGTCAGCCTAGCCGGTAGGTGCGCCGGCCTAGCCTGAGCCGGCTAGGATCGGTTAGGACATAACAGGATTAGTTTTCCCTATTTTGCTGATAGATATAATTTCCTATCTTATGTTAGTTCCTAAAAATAAGACAACCTCTCCTCTATATAAAGGGGCCAGTACTTTGTAATCAGATCAATCAAGAATAAAGCAATCTTTTATCTTAGAAACCTCTCCTCCCTTTCTCTTGCGCCAGTTCGGCTGTCACGGTGCCGGGGAGACGAGGGTCTGCACGCCCTCGCCCTCTCGTCTGCCATGGCTATACCCTGCGCTCGCTCCCTCACGTTTCACTACTCAAGGGCCGTGACAATAGTATATAAAGGTATATATAGTATGTATATGTCCTGAAATATATAGGACAACTATACAAACAACTATGGACAACTAGGATCAACTTGGCTCGACTAATCAGTCTGATTGACGACTAATGGTGACTAGTCGTCTGGTCGGTCCCATGGTGACTAGGGTCGACTAGACGACTTATAAACATTGATTTGGACCATCAAGCATTTTTTACTATTATTTACATTTCAGTACCTCCTGAAATTCATACTACATTACATTTCAGCATTCCTTCATGCAGATTATTAATTAAACTTATAACTGTTACAATTAACCTTACACTGAGAACATTCTTTCGTCCATGCTTCATTTATACCTCCACTGATTGATATGTCTGCAAAAGTTATTGACAAGTGTTCAACATCATATATTAAGTGTTAACATTTCTATAATATGTGAAAGAGCCATGTTTTTATGACACATTCTCGTAACTAGTGTTATAAAAATGTGTTACACACATACATCATCGCATTCTCTTAACTAGTGTTATAAAAATGTGTTAGACACACATCTGGCTATTTATATATATGTTGTAAATGCAAAGCATGCTGTCCGTTTCTGTTTTGTCTATTGCCCCCATTATTCACTGGTGTTGCTCAATTCTGCAGGAAGCACCTGACAGGATAAATTCGCCTAATGAATTGGATACCCCTCAGGCATCAAAGAAATCTGAAAGTGTACATCTAAGAATGGACAAGGACAGTATTCCAGACTTAAAGAGAAGGAAGAAGATTACAATCAATAACTTAGAAAAGAAGATAAAGAACAAGAAGATTGATAAGCAAAGGTACATTCAGAGTAAAAAGGCTAACAAGGTGGGGAAACAACATGACCTGAAGAAAATGCTCCCTTTGCATAGCATTCTGAAGAAATACACAAAGCACACATCCGTCAAAATGGTCAAGGAGAAAAATGGCAATACAGAAGGCACAGAAGTCATAGAGCTCTGCCGCAAATCAGTGAAGCGTGTGAAATTTGCAGAGGTGAATGATGTACTTGGAATTAACAAGCAAAGTAACAAGCGACCCCAACTGGAAAGTCTCTGCAAGCTGTTCTCAGATGCTTTGGGTTCATCATCATCATCATCCACAGACATGTCCAGTGATGGGGACAAGTACATAGCTGCAGAAAGTAGTTCTCATATGCCTGAGAAAGCCTTCTCTAAGACCAAGGAACCAGGCAAGGATACACATCATGAGGATTCTCTTGAGCTCACTAGCGCAGAATTATCTTCTAATTTGATTGATCTGAATGAGGCACTGCCAGAATCTACTGATTTGAACTATCCATATGTGTCAGATTCAGAGGAACCAAATATAGAGCCTACACAGCATGGGACTTTAGAATCTGATGTACAAGTTATTGATGAAGGAAGACAAAACCAGGAGGATCTGTCTTTTAATTCGCACGGACTGGCATGCCAGTCCCTTCCTGATTCTGGCTTAGAAAGAGTTCCGAATTCTGTGACATTGGGCACATTATTGCAGAATGAGTTGATGGAAGTTGCTGGCGCCAATATTGCTGGTCCTCCAGTGAAGTCAACAAGAGAATTTGCTGAGCCTCATGTGTCCTTCAATCTGAATTACGGTGGCATCCAGCTTTCCACTGAAAGGGAAGTTCCTCCCCGTCAGTCTCAAGAGCATAATGCATCAGGTAGCAAGGCTTCGAGTGTTCATTCTGCAATGAATGTGCAGCAGGAGTGTAGGCCTGCTGCAGGACAAACTGTGCGTTTAATGGGAAAAGATCTTGCAATATCCACAACCAGAGGAGAAGGTTCCTATACCGAAGATCGTCCGACAAAGTTGTTCTTGGAATTGCCGCGACAAGGCCGACCTTACCTCTCTTTGCAAGCCCAAGGTTTTTCCAATATTTCAACAAATTCTGCGAGCACAAGTCAATCACATATCAGGTACGCACTCCCGCAGGATTGCAGCCACCCACTCTCCACAGACAATGCACTATCTGAGGATCAACAGAAAAATCGAGATCGGTTCAGGTACTTGTCAGACTCGCAGCCTCACCAAAATGCTGTGCTGGGTCACCATCAGAATTCCTCATCTCCTTGGCGTCGTTACTCTGATCCTTTCTGTAGGACTGCACCACCCTCGGCACCAATTTTGCCTACGTCACCATCTTCAGTTTATCATGTTGATTTGCCCCAGCCTTATGGTGTGACCTCAGCAAGATCACCAGTTCGTCCCCGTAATTCTTCGGGCTTTACATTGACCCATCCAGGCCGGGTAGTTGAAGAAGGTTCTAACAGCAGAACAGATGCAGCCCTTGCCTTTCCATCTAGAAGTTTAGACAATGTTGTTGCAAGAGCTGCCGTTCCTGACTTATCAAACACTTCGTCTAGTGGCCGCTATGTGCAAAGATCTGGACCGGTGAAGCTCATTCCTGGGGCGAAGCATATCCTGATGCCGAGCGATAGCACAGGGGGCGGCACCTCCATGCCAGTGTATTCCTGTGTTTCCTTCGGAAGTAGGAGAGGAAGTGTTTCAGCGCCTCAGAATAGGGGAGCAGAGCTTTAGAAGTTCTACTCCTAATGCTCTAGGTTGAAGGTACGTTGGTTTTCCCCTGTTTAGCTGTTCGCCATTTGTATGTGCTCAGCAATTATTTGCATTCTTTTTCCTTGGACAAGAAATATTTGGATTCTTCATTTTGATATAAGTTAATTTTGAACAAGAAATACAATAACATGATAGCTGGACTGATCTTTGCACTCTCAACAGATGATAGACTGCCATTGAGAATTTGATTTTGAGAGATGACAGGGCGAGAGGATGGAGGAGACAAAGTGTGAGACTTGAGAGAATGCAAGCAACGACAGCAACAGCAGATGTCATGGCAACGACATGATCTCCGTCCAATTCATGCAGAATGTATATATGGTCGTCGTTGCAGTATGCAATCTCCTGGGACTTCCAGTGCTGCCGTACCTGTATCCGCAATCTGAAACTCTGAACCTGATGACACATCCATGTCAAAAACATACTCTCTTCGCTATTGTTTTCCAGCACCAGTAAAAAGTTATACTGATTTCTTTGCTGATTACTCGTAGTTAATTACCTATGACTTGTGAGTGTTCATTCTTCCATGGAGACTAGTTCAGAAACGGCATTGGAGATTCCTCGGCTCACTAACAGTCACTCTGAATCTTCCTGCTCAGATGGATCAAAATTTGAATGGTCAATTGCTACATGCAGACAAAGAATGACGCTGCATGAAAACAGATTCTTGCAGAAATTCTAGGGACATACATCATGATATTCGCCGTAAGTGTAGAAATGATAAAGATCAACCGCACTTGTATTCATATAGTGTTGGCTTATTTATAGCCTGGTTACATGGTTATGTTACAACGAGAGCGAGCATGCACAGGCTAAGCGAGCGGTGCGGCGAGGGAGCGCATGGCGAGTAGGACTGAGTCGTGGTGACAGAGTCTGTTGTTAGTCCCTTAGAAGATAGTAAGCTGGCAGGTGAAGAAGGCAGCGGCGACAGGCGAGCTGCGGGTGTAGAAGTTGCGGCGGAGCAGCGGCGGCCACAACTTAGAGCATCTATAACTTCCTCTAAAAATTTATATTGTAGTATTTAAAATTTTAACATAAGTATAAAGTTAAATTAGTCTATTCATCGTTTTTTCGGCAGTTTTCTCTTTCCAACCATTATGAATAGAAATTTAAAAGTCATATTTTTAAATTGTCTTTCTTTACACAGAAGTGTGCGTCTACTTTTTTTCTAATAGAGGACGTTTTATGAACTGCCATTCAAAAAGGAGATTACCATTTTTTCTAGTTGTACGTGACAGACATCTATCGCCGCAAATCAATCCATCTTTCTTATTTTTTATCTTAGTATTTATACTTATGCACTGAAAGATATTGGAAAGTACATTCGCAAGAATGAAACTCAAAGGAATTGATGGGGCCTGCACAAGCGGTGGAGCATGTGGTTTAATTCGATGCAAAGCGAAGAACCTTACTAGGGCTTGACATGCCGTGAATCCTCTTGAAAGAGAGAGGTGCCCTCGGAAACACGAACATAGGTGGTGCATGGCTATGCCTGAAAGTTGGATAGGCTAGCCTTTAATTAAGGAATATATAACTCTCAATTTCTATGAAATACAAGATGCTCATTGAATGATAGGAAATTCATGTTCACTTATACGACACAACTCTAGATTTTATTCAAGTCATTTGGTAACCACGTGTGTAGGGGTATAATCGGCAATTTGACAGCATAAGCAATTAGGAAGCCAAGATAAAATAGTATTTTTCCAATTCTACAGGGTGTCAGTGTTTTACCGAGCAGTCTACCTACGGTGGTACCTAAGATGGTATCTAAAAAGATAGGGAAGCGTTATATTCTAAGCTCTAAAATCAACTCGAGAAAATAGACTTACGTCATGTGTGCTTGTGGATTGTAGATTGGATATATGCTAAATAACTCGAGAGCATATGAAAGCATGCCTCTTGGGGATGCCTTGCCCCCTCTATATAGTCAAGGGGTGAGCTGTATGGAACTAGAGCTCTGACCGGACTCGGTTTCCTAAATATCCGGGATTATATACCATACTCAGGTCTATTTCCTATTTACAAAGATATATGTACATATTTATCTTCTATACTAAATCCTAGTGTTCGGTTCCCAGAGATGGCGCTAAACATCCTTATCAGATGTGAACTCCTGTTTATGGACCATACTAGACTCTATAGCTGGCTAGGCCCACTCTCGGTCCAGATTGATAAAGCCCATTGCGGGGTACATGAGGTCATATCCCTGACACAGGGTATGATTGATTAATTAATCTTTCCAAATCTAATCTTGGTTCGGTACCTGACGTGATTCCGGTAATAGTGTCACCTTTAGTGGAGTTATTGCGTGAAAGTGCTAGTGTGGGTCAATCTACTTTGACTCGTTTTTATAATTTATATACTTTGTACTTCCTCTGCTTACTACTGTATTTATGCTAATGCACTTTCTAATGATACGTAAGCAAGGTATTTCAGGTCTTTTATAGGGAAGGCATAGCATAGAGAATTCTAATTCTCATATATCATATCGGTCACGACCCTTTGTCACGCCCATTGTAGCACGTGTGTTGCCCTAGGCATAAGGGGCATGATGACTTGGCCTCATTCCTTGCGATGGCCTAGGTCGTGACGGTACTTGTGATATTTCTGCTTGGGACGCGTTTTATTTGGCAGTTTTCTGGATGTTAAATACCATTGGATGGGTTACTTTTTATTGGCATTAGAATAGCTTTATGTCCACTATTCTGATCATGGTTTTCCTACCTCACGGAGAAATTAAGTAAAGGCCCTTCCCCTTTGGAAGGCTATGGGTAAGGAGGGATTCGAACCCCTGGTACCACGATTCGTAGCCACGTGCTCTAACACTACCACAGAAAACCCTATTAGTGACGGGTAATAGCCTCTATTAGTGATAGGCATGTCTCCCGTTACTTTTATCGTGTCAGTGAAACCAGTTCATTAGTGACAAGTGTTTACCTGTTACTAAAGGGGGTCATGCCGGTGTATCTGTACAAACCCTTCAGTGATGGGCCGACATTACGACCCATCACTGAAGGGCGTAACTAAAGAGATCTTTTAGTGACAGGTGATTATTTAGGCACGTCACTAATATTATGGTCATATTGTGAAAAAATAATTTTTAGGCTGCATCCTGAATCAAAGCCAGAATTTGGCAGCCAACATTGTACGTTGCAAAAACAAAGCATACATTGCAGAACACCACAACACAATTATGCATACAATCAAATTAATATAACATATATTAACTTAAAATATCAGAACATATCTATATAAATAATTCCATAAGGTTTGAATGTAAGATATAACAATTTACACCACATACATAGTTATCTCTAGTGCACCATTATTGATGTAGAAATAAAAGGCGCATATTGTGTCGACAACTAACTCGTTGGCTCGTAGAAATTGGCTAAAACCAGTCGTTAGGTAGCACCATCCATCTGTTAATTTATGCACTGCGATTGAGACTATCGTGCTTCCTAGTGCTGTCACTTGGATCTGGGTGATCTGTTGGTGTAGGTGAGATATGATATACTTCTCATAATATTGTCTTAAAAATTACTATTACAATAAAATATGTTGGTAGCTAGTTAGACGAGGCAAGTGCATATATGTATAGATATTTGCAATTGTGACATGTGCAAAGTGCTTACCATCAACTTTTTCTTAATGATTGAGGGATTGATTATGCAAATATATAATTGAGTCTCGGAGGATAGACTAGCTAAGATATCTTATAGGAGAGCCTTCCTTTCTAGAGTTACATCTATAGGATTGCTAACAAAATAGATGTTTTTCAATTGGTTTATTTGGTCGGTGTCGTCTTCTCTAGATTTCTGATTCTCCTTCTTCTCAGTATTTTTAGGAGCCTCACCTGCCATTATAAAAAAGTAGATAAGTACATTTACAAAATAGGCATGTCTGTATAATAAGTAATGTAAGTTCGTTATAGATACCGCTATCACTTGTGTCTACTTTTATAGCTTGTGATATTTTCTCTTCGCCATAATTATTGAAAATGGTAGCCATGGCAGACAGTGGGACTCCTATTGTTAGTACCATAAAGTCTCCTTCTACTAGAGCTACTCGGTTAGCAAATGCAGACCATCCTTTACTTAGGCATAACCTACCTCCAAAGTTTTCAACGTCAACTATATTGGTGTAGCCATCTCTTATTGATATCTTAAAAGTGTCACTATTGCAAATGTTATGGTAATTGGCAAAGCTTTTTGATAGAAACTAGAACAGTAAGATAATATCGCATCAGTTTGTTATGATTTTGTTACCACATAAATAGAATATGCAATGTGTGTACCATATGATGCCTCAGAAAATGACCGATTTTCAGAAGGCAACACTTCGGATCATATGTCGGTACCTACATTATTGGTATGGATTACTACATCTACACATAGCACTTGCAGTATAGGATGGCAAAAAAACATCTAATGAAACAGTGTTCGATCAACCCTAAAATAGCCAAAAAATGTGGAAAACGACATACCATAGGGATGGCGGGCCTACTGCTAGAAGCATGATGTCCGATAGTATTGCCCTGTTGATCACATGGGAGGCTTGCCATGTCGTAGCTCGATAGTGATTCTATTATGTCCCTAATTCATGTTATTTTTAACAATGATGAAAAAAATACAGTAATACTTGTTGAAACCCTAATTCATGTTTAACAAAATACCACACATATCTAATACTTGTTTACTCTCGCAACTAGCAACAAGCCAACAATGCTGTAAAGAAACCTAAAGGGCATGCAGTCACACCAATCCACATGTTAATAAAAACTAGATGCAAATAGATACATATTTTACGTCAAATCCTCTTCCATATAGAGCCGGAAAACTATAGAAGACAAAATATTTCTCTTGTATGTTGTGCATGACTCTAAAACAGTACTTAGAAACCCTAGCAATCACAACTGTAGAAACCCTATCAATAATAAAGAGGGTCGACCGGCTAGCTACCTTCAGGTGGAGGAGACGACGACGAGGTTGCAGCGAGGAGGATGAGTCGATAATGATGACGAGGAGGTCACGGTGATGAAGACGAATGAGGAAGAAGAGGAGGTAGACGGTGAAGAAGAGGAAGTAGAGGTGACGAGGAGGACGCGGCGGTGAGGACGAGGGAGCACGGGCTATAGGGTTAGGGTGCTGGTTCGAGCGAAATGAGAGCGTGGGTCTGTTCGAGATTTTGCCTGCCCTTTTATACATGTGAAAAGCATTAGTCACAGGCCCTCTACCGCTCATCACTAGTGCATCGACCCTTTAGTGATGGGTCGTAATGTGACACGTCACTAATGGGGGTGACCCCCCTTTAGTGACGAGTCACACTATGACACGCCATTAATAATGCACCATCAGTGACCAGTGTAAAATAGTCTATTGCTAAAAGTGTATTACTGAAGCGCATCATTTATCAGTCAGTAAAGCTTAGTCACTAAAGACTGTTTCTATAGTAGTATAATTCTTTGAGCTGCAGACCCACCCTACTCCACTGGATCTCTTCCATGGGGTAGTCAAACATGAGGTAGTTCATAGATCTTTGGGCTTCGATCATCGAGGAATAGAGACTTTACAAATAAGAGCAGAGGATTGGGATTCCATTGCTATCATTTTATATGTATATGGTTACAATTATTTACATTCCTAATGTGCTTATGACATCACACCCGGTGGATCTTTAGCTAGCTAAGAAAAGAATTGCAATTTTACTTGAAATTTATACTTCAAGTTTTATAAAATTGAAAAAAGTTTCTGATTCACCAAACAAACTGTTATAAATATTCTGCTTTTTCCCGGGTACTCGGGTTCAAATACCCACGGATTTTTTGTTTGTTTACTGGCTTCATATAATTCTGAAAACACAAGTTTTCTTGAAGCCTCTTGCTCATATCTCTCATCTAATAGGGTGCTATTCTATAATGTTTCTTTAGCAAATCCCCTACTAATCCGAGCGAGCTTTCAAATATTTTTCACACATTCATTC
>KE371218.1:682794-693196 GCA_000418225.1 Zizania latifolia | reverse complement strand
AACATATATTATTCCATGTAAAAAGTTTATATTTTTCTAGGTCAGTTTGCTATTTTTAATTCATTAAGTGTATTTCTAGGATTTAAATCAAAATAGGTCAAATTTGAACTACAAGTGCATGAAATAATGAACCAAAATTTGTAGAAAAATCATATTCATGTTTTTAGTCTATTTTTAGTCCTTTACCACTAAATGTAAATAAATTTTAAAAAATTTAGGTTGCGACACTCGATCAGTAACGTGGAGCTTAATGGTTTTTTAATTCTAGAAAAATTAATTAAAGTCTTAAAAACATGATACTTGTCAATCAAAATATAGCATAACTTATCCCATGAAAAAATTTGGCATTTTTCTACATCAGTTAGCTATTTTTAGATAATTAATTTTTTCTAGGATTTAAATTGAAACTGGTCAAATTTAAACTACAAGTGCATGAAATAATAAACTAAATTGTCCAAAAAATCATATTCATGTTTTTGAGTCTATTTTTAGGTCTTACCCACTAAATTTGAAAATGTTTCACAGATGTAACTCCAGCAAGGAAGGCTCTCCTGTAAGATATCTCGGTAGGTTTATCCTCTATGACCTAGTTATATGTCTGCACAATAAATAACTCGATCATTAACAAAAAGTCGATGGTAAGTTCTTTGCACATGTCAGAAAAATAAACATCTACATATATGCACTTGGCCTTGTCTAACTAGCTTTATATAAATTTTATTGTAATAGTACTTTTAAGGCAATATGATGAGATGTACATTACAGCTCACCTACACTAGCAGACCACCTAGATTCAAGTGGTAGCAGTAGGTAGTGAAGCAGTCCCAATTGCATCGCATAAATCCACTAATGGACGGTACTACCTAACTATTGGTTTTTAGCCAATTTCTTCGAGATAATGCGTTAGAAGTTGGCACAGTATGCGCCTTCTATTTTGTAAGATCATGTGTATGATCATTGATAAGTGATGAACAAATTGGTTTGATGTTAATATGTGTTGAACAAATATGTTTTGATTGGTTTGAGTGGTCGAGCACTTTGGTCAAGTTATCAAGCACTTAGCACTTAGCACTCGAGAAATTCTACCCTCGAGAGAATTCAGCACTCGAGAGATTTTAGCACCCGAGAATTTCATTCTCAGGATTTTGAATCGCTCAGATTTTTGATGTTCGAATCGGATCATGTGTTTAAATTGTTTATTCCATAAATACACATGTTTATGATGGATTGGAATGTTGAGTTAGGTTCTAGGATTTCAAATCAAGCAACTCAACGAAGGCACCTTCATCAGTCAAACAAAGTACATTAAAGATATGCTCAAGAAGTTTGACATGGAGAATGCTAAACCCCTCAAGACCCCTATGCAAACCAATGGGCATCTTGATTTAAATCAACAAGGAACCGACATCGACCAAAAGGTATATCGCTTCATGATTTGCTCCTTGTTATATTTATGTGCATCTAGGCCCGATATAATGCTTAGTGTTTGCATGTGCGTAAGATTTCATGCTGCACCAAAAGAATGTAATTTGGTTGCTATTAAAATAATTTTGAGATATTTGGTTCATACTCTAAACTTAGGGATTTGGTACCCGAAAGGCTCAACTTTTGATCTTATTGGCTATTTGGACTCCAATTATGCCGGTTGCAAAGTAGATAGAAAAAGCACCTCTGGAACATGCCAATTCCTTGGAAGATCACTTGTTTCACGGTCTTCCAAGAAACAAAATTATGTAGCTTTATCATAGCTGAAGCCGAATATGTAGCAACCGGTAGTTGTTGTTCTCAACTCCTTTGGATGAAACAAACCTTGAAAAACTTTGAGCACAATATTACCAAGATCCCTTTATTGTGTGACAATAAGAGCGCCATCGAAATAGCCAATAACTAGTTCAACACTCAAGAACTAAGCACATTGACATTCGCTATCATTTCTTGAGAGACCATGAGATCAAGGAAGATATAAGCCTAATCCATGTGAGAACAGATAAATAGCTTGCCGATACATTCACCAAACCCTTAGATGAGCGTCGGTTTTGTGAGTACAAATGAACTGAATATCCTTGATTCTCGCAACATAGCTTGATACACTTGCATATAAATTGTCCATGTTGGAAATCAGAAGGTAAATTAATTGCCTTTTCATATCAAAAGGGCTACATTTTAAATAAATGCAAAATCTTTATATTCTTGTTTATGATTCCTATGAGATATGCCATGTTTAATTATGTTTATTCATGCTTAAATTATTTATGGTAAAATACTATTATTAAGCCTAAAGTTCATGGCATTTGTCGTCTTTGAATTCTTGTGAGTTGCGAAATCTAGAGGTTCTGGATCATCCGGCTAAACCCAGATGGTCTGGACCTGGGACTTTTTCAGGTTCATTCTGGTGCACCCGGATTATCCGACTACATCCAGATAGTCTGGTTCGCCTAGAAGTCTGGCTACTTCGGATAACCCTGGAGTGTTCAGGTCGGGCTTTATAAAAGGTGACCCGAACCCTCCGGCCTTCTCACTCCTCCTCACTTCTCCTCTTCTCCCTCACTTCAATTCTCGATTTCTCTGGTGGTTTTCTTCAAAACTTGACCATGGGAATCGAGGGATCCATTGAGGGGGAGCCTAGAATCCTTCCAGGAGCGCCGATCATCATCTTTTCGCCTCCAAGTTCGTCTTTGAGGTATCCTTTGTTCTTGACCTAGATCAGCGATTTTCCCTCTAGTCTTTGGTTATTTCTTAAATTTTTTAGGCTAGAATAGGTTCTAGATGTGTTGTTGTGATGTTCCCTAGCCACATTATCGAGATCAATCGGCTTCGATTTTGCGAAACCCGGATGATCCGGTCCTATCCGGATAGTCTGGGTCCTAGAGGTTCCGGTTAAGTCTGAAGGTTCCGGGTTAGGTTACATTCGAAAGTTTTCATTCCTTGATTCAATTCTTGATTCAACTTTTAATCCCTTGCTGCATTGTTGCAGTTGTCACCATGTCTGATAAAAGGCGTAAGAAGGCGAAGCACAACCCAAGGAACTCTTCTAGTGATGACAGTGACGCTGGAGGGTCTCCTCCAGTTGCAAGTGTCGGGCTAGCTTCTAGAGGCCGTTTTAAGCAGCTAGCTTCTAGAGCTTGCCATTTTCCAAACATTGGTATCCAAGTGCCTGCTGCCTCGTCAGTGTGGCCTCCTCCTCCACCTCAAGGCAAAGGCAAAGGGAAGCAGCCTACCATCAGACAATCAAGCCGTAGTGATGATTTGTTTTAGCTTGTCTGGAGGAAAGTCTAAGGGCCCACTTTGGTTGGCGGGGTCACTCCAAGATCCGAGCTCAACTATATGAGGCGGACTCTTGAGGCTGGGAGGGAGAGAAATGTGGATCCCCAGGACTATGTGAGGGATGCTTTAGACTACCGATTCCACTCAGGATTCTAACAGGATTACTATAAAAGTGTCATGCTACCCAAGAGGCGCCCGGTGGTTGAGATGCAGTGGATAAACTAGACTTCCATGAAGAAGAACAATCTAGTGTTCAATCAAGTGATTCGCATCTGCTAGGCCAAGAATCTCTATGGCCTCATGGAGCCAAGCAAAACTGGTGTGAAGAAGCCATATGCCAGTTTTACTCTACTCTATTCTAGACAGTGGATAACGAAGAATCATCCTTTCATTGGAGGCTGGAGAGAGTTGAGTATGAGGTCACACTCAGTGACTTCGCTGCTATTCTTGGACTGGATGCAAATGACCTCACAACTTTCCAGTTGATCAAGAACCCGTGCTTGGAGCTGATGCAGTACCTTTTCTGTATGAGTCAGGTTCCTTTGTTGGAGGCAAGACAGAGGATCTCTCCCTATTCTTCTCAATGCTCAATAGCCTATTCAGGAAGACTCTTCTATCAAAGCTTAGGGACTCGTCATCGTTGCTGGGCAATGCCCGCAACCTGCTGTCGGTCATGCGGGAGGACCGGGGAGTGTTCAGTGTATCTCATTTCCTATGGAGTGAGATCTGGATGACTTCTGTGTCTCCAATAAAGAGTTGTGTGTACACTCTGTACATCCAACTTGTGATCAACCGGGTCATCCACAGGAAGATGGTACATGAGGTAGAGCACCATGGAAACACTCCTCAGGCACCGGCTTCTAGAGCGCCTACAGGGCAGTCCTCCTCAGCAACTCCGCCTCCTCTCGCCAGGCCTTGGCATGGTCCTCGGTGATCCGTGCCACAGCCCAACTCCTCTGGCTCATTGATCAAACGAATCCTTTCGGCTATCTACATGATGTGCCGGAACAGCAATCGGCAATAGGTCAAGGAGATTGAGCAGCAGAATAAGGCAATCAATCTGCTGCTTTAGCAATCAGGCCATCCTCGCATGAAGCTATTGTCTAATTCTGATGTGGAGAACGACCCCAATGTCTTCACTGACTGCACCGACCCCTATGCACACTTCTTTGGATCTGGAGCAGGGTCATCCCAGTAGCAGCTGTAGCCTCCGTAGTAGTCATCATCATCGTCTAAAGAAGATGATGGTGATGATGATGGTGAGAGCAAGGATGACTCCGAGTGAGCCGTTGGCTGTTTTCTCTCTTTTTGGTGTCTTTGATGCCAAAGAAGGACAAAAGTCAAAGAAGTCATTGTCATTGCTTAGCCTTAGAATTTCTCATTTTTGATTCCACTTTTGTATCCATGTCAAGAATAATGGGCTTGTAATATTGTTTTACTCTTATGTGTGGCATGGGATGTAATGAACAATGCTAGTTATGTTTTATGCTTAATTATGTTCATTTCGTGTTTATGACCTAAATGCATTCTATGTCATGTTTACCGTCTTATGATGATGCATGCATTTAGGGGAGCTTCAATGCTTATATTCATCTTTTTCGCAATTTGGTTTCACTTCTTTGATCATATTGTCATCAATCACCAAAAACGGGAAGATTAAAAGTGCATCTTGATACATCTAGGCCTCTAATTTATTTTTGTGTATTAATGACAATAGCGATCAAATGCTACTAACAATGTTGCTAAGATGAATAAAGATATTCAAATTTAAGGTGGCATAGCGATTCAATCAAATTTGGAGAAATTGCCTTCTAATAGTACTACTTAGGCTTAAATGTGTAAATTGGGTATATTTCATATTATCTTGAGTCTATGTATACCATACTATCAAGAGGGATGTGTTGATTAATGATCCAAAGCTAAGTGCTCAAAGCAAAATCTTCTTTAAAAGTCTTTCGAATTTTTCTAAATTGTATTTTGGCTTTCCAGCAAAGCCGGATAATCCGGACATGTCCAGAGTATCCGAAAACTTGGTTCTATTGGATTTATTTTACACGTCAGAGTATCTGGATTCTAGTCGGATAATCCAAAAATTATGTTCTATTTCGATTTATTTGCATGTCGGAGTATCCAGTTTCAAGCTGGATAATCCGAAAACATGTTTCTGTTTGGATTTTCTTTGAAGCCCGAAACATCCGGAGTTATCCGAATGATCCAAAAAAGTTGTTCTATTGAATTTTATTTTGTGAGTCAAAATATCCGGACTTTGGCCGGATGATCTGCAAATTGCTCTCTGTTGGATTTTATTCCGTGGCTCGGAGCATCCTGACCCTGGTCGGATGATCCAAAAACATATTTCTGTTTGAATTTATTTTTGGCCCGGAATATCTGGATTCAAGCTAGACTATCTGAAACATTGGTTCTGTTTCAAATTTTTATTAGTCCGGATCATCCGGGTAAGCCCGAATCATCTAGATGAATAATACGTGATTTTTTGCCCTAACGGCCAGTTTTATGACACGGGTATAAATATCTCCCCTCTCCATAATTAGGGCACGTGATTCCAAACCCTAGCAGCCTTGCCATTTTTTTCTCTTTCTCTCTAATGCTTGATCTTGCTTGGATCTTTGAGAGTTGAATCGAGAGTTCTCCATAAATCTCCTCGTGTTCTTGATTAATCCATCTTCTTGGAGTTGTGGTGGCGTGTGCATTGTGATCTTCTTTGTTTTCTTAAGCACACGCTGTTGGATCATGTCAACGGATTTATTACTCTTGGAGGTAACCTCTCCTAGACGGCTAGGTGTCGATCCGTGAGCACCCAAGGGATTGTGTGTGACTGGACTCGTTTGTACTTGGCCTCGCCTCAGCTTTAAAGAGGAAACATAGTGGGAAACCAAGGCTTGTAGTGGTGAGGATTAGGGTTGAAAGAGACCCGTTCTTTTGGGGTTTCCTCAACGGAGACGTAGAATTGTTGGATCCGAACTTCAGTGAAAAATCTATTGTGTCCATCTTTACATGTGCTAGTTGCTATTTACTATTGATCTACCTATTAACTAGCAAGCATAGGGTTTATTGAATTCATGCTTTTAAAGTTCATTGGTTAAATCGTCTTCTACAATATTTATTGTTTCAGATCTGTTGTGCCCAGATCATCCGGTTATACCTGGATTATCTGGATCATCGGAAGTTTTATTTTTCATCTGGTACCCAGAGTATCCGACTAAGTCTAGATAGTCCGGGCCCTGGAAGGTTGAACTAACAAATTTAGTTGAGAATTTTCAAATTACCTACTCACCCCCTCTAGGCAACTTTGAAATACACCGACAATCATAGAGCTCTACCGCAAATCAATGAAGCATGCAAAATTTGGAGAAGTGAACGATGCACTTGGTATTAACATAGAATGAAGAAGAGGAGAACATATTCCAAAGTCGTGTCAATCTAGTGCGTGCATGCCAGACATTAATCTGATTATTCTTATTTTTTAATAATAGAAAAGAACCAGTCTATACACTGAAACAGATGTACACATCAATCTTGTTTCTATAAGATGTGTGCCTAATAGATTTAAGAATTAAATAAATTACTGAGATGCATATGTATATGAAGAAGAGAGTCAATACGTCTTGTGGGCTCAGTTCGTTGTAGCTTCTAGTATCGAAGTTAGTGGCTAGGCTACTAGACCCAAACTCGAATCCTCGATCCTTCTTAAACAAGGTGTGTATTAAAAATAGTGGCCAAGGCATGTTTGAATCCTCCTTGTTTAAATAGGTACAATCTTGTGGACATAGGAAGTTAAGACATAATATGGTTGGGCTAGTTGGGAATTGAAGCTGACCCAGGTTCAAACCCTTGACCATTGTTAAACAAGGTATGCACTGAAAATAGTTAGTGAGCTAGCCAATATATTTTTGAATCCTCCCTTTTTAGATAGGTACCATCTTATGGTCATAGGAGTAGGGATATCAATTGAGCACCACGGGCATGGATAGTACATATCCATACCTATAACAGTGAAAGATTTCTATATTCGTACCCATGTCTATTTCCCGTGATGGATAAAAACCCATGCCTGTCAGGGATATAACCCCCGAGTATCACGAGATGGGCTTATCAGTCCGGATCGAGAGCAGGCCAAGTCTAGCATTGGAGTCCGGTATTGCCCATGAAGGGGGTTCAGTCCTAATAAGGAAGGTTAAGTCCTTATTTAGGAACCAAATCCCACATTTGGTATAAAGAGATATATTTGTACCAGAATCCTTGTAATTAAGAAATTAACACCCGAGTTAGGCATGTGATCTTAAGTATCAAGGAAACCGACTCAGTGTAGAGACCTAGGTCATCGGGCTCACCCCTCGAGTATATAAAGGGCACGAGGCACCCCCTAGGACAAGTTATTCATCTTGTTTTCGATGCCTTGAGCCTTCATAGCTTAAGTGCGTTACTTTGTAAGCTTAGATTTGAGCCTTCATAGCTTAAGTGCGTTACTTTGTAAGCTTAGACACCATATAATACATAAAACACTGGACGTAGGGCTATTATCATCTGGGAGGCCTGAACTAGTATAAATCATAGCTCTTGTTTTTTAGAGTCGACCATCGGGTTCAAAGGCGTTGTGATTCCCTTACACATCTATTTTACCACCTCGGATATCCTCTTGGGTGGACTGCTTGGTGATTCACTGACAATGCCCATACCTGATATCCATTAGTAAACCTAATTACTTGTTCGGCCAAGGAAAGGAGAGGTGGCATCGACGGCATCGAGGGCCAGCATAGGGGTAGGCATCGGCCAGCGTGGGGGCTGACACAGGTTTCGATGGAGGCTAGCGAAGGCCGGTGTGGTGTCTAGTGGAGAGGCATGGGGCCGACAGAGGGAGGCACAGGTGCTGGTGATGGACAGCGAGGGAGGACACTTGGGGTTGGGCCGACGGTCATGGGGACGGTGGGGATTGGGCCGATGGTCATGGGGATGGTCGGGGTCGAGCCGACCGGCTTGGGAAAGGTGAGGGCTGATGCGAGGAAAGGGGCATGGCCGGTGGTGGGGTATGACATGTCGTAGTCGGCTGCGACAGAGACAACGGGGTGAGGTACCATCTTATGGAAATAGGAGGGCTGATACAGGTTCGAACCCTCAACGTTTGTTAAATAAGTTGTGTACTAGGAAGAGTTAGTGTGCCAACAAAGGTATGTTTGAATTCTTCCCATTTTGATAGCCGATAGGTACCATCTTATATAAATAGGTGGTTAAAACAAAAAAAATATGGTAGGGCCGGCTAGCAAGCCGATCCAGCTTCAAATCCACAACCTTTGTTAAACAAGGTGTCTAGCGGAAATATACTACATAAGAAAAAATATCAAATCGCTCTATTAAATAGTATATTAGTAAATCTTAGTTTCTAAAAATATAAAGATTAAATAGTGTGCACTTTTTCACATCACTATATACATTTCGGTTGTTCTGTATATGTATATATGTAAACAAATATCAAGAAATAATTTCTGTGTTCATACGCTAGTTGTTTTTGCTCTCATACATCTAATAACAATAATTGCATACCTTTGTGCAATCTACTACTACAAAAAACCCTATCAGTAACGGGTAATAATCTTTATTAGTGATGGGCAAGTCTCCCGTCACTCTTATCATGTCAGTGATGTAACATCATTAGTGACGGGTGTTTATCCGTCCTTTTGGGTCAACCTTTAGTGATGGGTGGCAATATTCATTCGTCACTAAAGGAGGGCCTATCGCCTCACCTGTTATGGCCCTTTAGTGACGGGTCGTAATGTCACCTGTCACGAAAAGGTTCTTTAGTGATGGGTTATTATTGTCACCCGTCACTAATATTATGGTCATTTTAAAAAAAAATAATTATTTTAGGCTGTATCCTGAATCAAAGCCAGGATTTGGCAGCCAACATATCCAATATTCCAGAGCACATCACAGATAATTTATCACAAAACACAGACAATTTATCACAGAAAATTCATAACCAAATTAATATCACATATATTAACTTCTAACTCGTTATCTCGAAAAACATGGCTAAAACAAAGTTCCATAAGAGCGATATCAAGAGCTTGAATAGTGTCCTACAGAGATTCTTTCTGTCTACCTGCCATGAATTACTTAAGGTTGTACATGTCTAGTTTTACAGCCTCTTTTATAGTCACCCTATATTCCTTCTCCTTAAAGAAAAAAGAATCAATACAATATGCACAACAATTATCAGTGTAAAAAGTAAGATAGATAGGAAGACATCATCCCTAGGTTTACACCATATATGACAACCTCAATTGCACCATTGTTAATGTTGAAATAGAAGACGCATACTGTGCCAACTTCTAACGCGTTATCTCAAAGAAATTGGTTAAAACCAGTAGTTAGGTAGCACCACCTATCCGTAGATTTATGCACCACAATTGGGACTGCCTTAGACCCTGCTGCTGCCACTTGAATCTCGATGGTCTACTGGTGTAGGTGAGATGTGATGTACTTCTCATAATATTGCCTTGAAAAGTACTATAACAATAAAATTTAAACAAAGCTTGTTAGACAAGGCCAAGTGTATAGATGATCGAGTTAACCACCGGCATGTGCAAAAAGCTTACCACCGACTTCTTGTTGATGATCGAGTTATTTATTGTGTAGACATATAACCGAGGCTCAGAGGATAAACCTGCCGAGATGTCTTGCAGGAGAGCCTTCCTCGCTAGAGTTACATCTGTTGGATTGCCAAAATAACATATGTTATTCAATTGGTCCATTTGATCGGTGTCGACCTCCCTAGCTATCCGCTTCCCCCTTCTTCTTCGCAACATTGCTAGGACCCTCCCCTGACATTATAAAAAACCAATTTAAGTACATAAACAAAATATGCATATATAGTACCTGAATAGTTTGCTATAGATACCATTATCAATGTCCTCCACTTTATGGCTGTTGGGGCCTTCTCATCACCAAAGTTAGTATAAAATTTGGTAATAACAGTCAATGGAGCATGTTCCATTGTTATTGTAACATAGTCTTCTTATGTTAGGCCGGCTCTTTTACTAAATTCAGGCCAACCTTTGTGGAGGCATACCCTGTCTCCACAGCTCGCAACCTTAATCTCTTTGGAGCACCCATCTCTTGT
>KE371218.1:659096-675414 GCA_000418225.1 Zizania latifolia | reverse complement strand
CGGCCCTCGCTGCAGCCGTCGAGGAGGGCACAGGCGAAGGCGAAGGCGCCGAAGAAGCGGTCCATATCCGACCTCTTCGCGGCCGCGCCCCCCTTGACACTGCCACCTCCTGCCGACGCGAGCGGCAGAAACGAGGCGACGGAGGAGGATGACGACGAGGCGCTGTGCGCGATCATTCGGCGGACCAAGCAGAAGAAGCGCAAGCGCAGATTGGAAGAGGCGGCGGCGGCCGCGGCGGCGGCGGCGGGGAGGCCTGAATCCGAGGGGAATTTCATCAGAGAGGTATGTGGTCCAGCCCAGCCCAGCCCAACCCAACCCTCCCTTCTCTGCGAATGCCATGATGATATCATGTTTCCGCCCACTGATTATCTAGATAGAAATTTTCCTGCCATTTTTTGATCGGATTGGGATAGATAGCACGATAATTGACTCAGATTTTGGTTGGCTAGCTGGACACAAATACACATCACGATGCTTACTTAATCACTCCGATTTCTATTCCCCATTTTGATGAGAAATGCATCTGCCATGTCAGGTTATTATTACTGGTACTAGCTAAGTAAATGGATCGATTCGATCGTATTTGTGGGTGCACATATCATGCTCAGCATATTTTATGTAAGGATTGCTGCGTAAGCCCCCGTGACGAACATATATAAATTCCGTGCCATGCATGACTAGTTCATCCTCAAGAACATGTGATTTAATTTGTGATTTGGTCGGCGCACGGGTACACGGCTGGTGATTGCTTGCTTGGGGGTACATCCATGATTAAATCTGTTGGTCTAGGCTGAACAGAACGAATGTGTGCATACGTGATGGTTTGGAACGTAGTACGTATCGATATTGTTATTTCATGCATGGATTTGCTGGGGGTGATCGATCCGTGCACTGCAGTCGTGTCAGGTGCACGCACGCTGGACATGGGTCGATCTTATTTATGTAAGACTTATCTATAGTTGATTTGATAATAAAATTAATTACTGAGATACAAATATAAATGAATTAAGGAACAGTGGAGTCTCAATGGTGAGCTAGCTATCACCGCAATTGGTAGGATAGCCGACCTAGTTTTGAATTCTCTCTGATTAAATATATAAATATATCGTATCCTCGTTATTAAATATATATAAATGTAGCATATCCTTTCTATTTAAATATATAAATATAGCATGAAGTGAAAATAATTCTTATTCCTCACCACCATGCAAGCATGGTATATGCATAAAGAGTTAAACTAGAAAAATGTTGTAACAATGCCATCTTATATACACTTGAGGAGTTGAGATAGAAAAATACCGTGGGATCAATTAGCTAGCATCACGGTTGGCAGCACCATAGTTTGTGTATGCTAGATAGGTTCATATCCTCCTCTCTTCTTAAAAAAGGTGTGCAGTTGAAATATTTTCTCTCCTGTGTCACAGCGCTAGCTGCATGTAGCTAGCTCTTCTCTGAGAGACTTCATCATAGGAATCGGACGTGGAGCAGACATTTACTTGATCTAGATCTTTTCTGCGTTATTCTCTTGGATGCGAGATCTTCATCGTTACGTGCTTCATATGCTTTGGTCTAGAAAATGTGTATGTGTCAGTGTATACGTAGTATGTACACAGTAAAATGTCTGTAAACTGTCTCGTCCACCGTCAAAGCATCTGCTTTCGTGGTGCTGGGGGTTATCACTGTCAGCCTGTCACCGTATGCTCGATATGATGATCTACGCTGTTTATACTATATTGTGTTAAATTTGGTTTAAAGTTATAAAATCATGTGACGTAGGGATTCGTAGCTAGTAATAGTTGGGGGAAGGTTGAAAATAGATTTATCTTTTAGAAACTTCTATATAAAAAGAATTACAAATCGTATCCACACTTCACAAATGAATTGTGCATAAGTTTTTCTTTCGTGTGGATATTATTTTTACACAGCCGCCACCGATCAAAATATACATGTTCAATTCCTTGTAATCGTTTCGTTTGCAAGTATATGTGTATATACACATGCAAGAGGTCCCATCGTGTGTTAAAGCCCTCGAAGATTCCACAAATAATTCATGGAATCTTGTCCTGATGTTGCATATTAGTTTGGAACTTAATGCTGATCTCTCGACAATATTAATTAATACCACTTTCATTCCTTTATGTCTCACTAAAATTAGCTGTTGGTGTGCACGGACGTGACACGCCATAGCGCTCCGGTAGTTGTCAATTTTCACTTTTTGTGAATATGACTTGTGTGAAAATAAATCAAAATGCCTTGAATATTCCTGAGGTTAGTTTGAAGCATTCAGGGCCATCCGTTAGCTCGTAACCCATATAATATCGTTCTTTATGTATATGATATATCATAGTTTCAATTCTTAGCTTAGTTTAATTTGGTTCTTGGTGTACATATATTTTTCCTTGCATGTGTCCTACTAACATTTAAATAATGCGAAATGAATTTTTAAGTCTAACTTTTTGTACACCAATTTAGCTATCTAAAACCAGGGCCATCATGTAAATTAAAGTGCATATTAATGTAAAGAAATGTAAATTGTACTTTTTAGACAACTAACTAGATAACTGTGCAACAATAATTAATTGTAAATATAATTCTTCTTTTTAGAAAAACTAACAAATAACTAACTATGTTTAAATTTGAGAATTCTTTTGATTTGGCCATCCTTATATTTTTGAATATATTGCCCTGCTCCTTTTGTTATATAGTTTAATGTTAGCGATGCACTTATGAACAAATTTCCTTGATGATCAGAATCTCCTTAGCTTTTCTGGAAGAATTGGTTAGATCACTTTATTATAGTGAACTTTTACGTGCATTCTATCCCTTTAGAACACACATAGTTTTCATCATAGTTTAAAATGCGAGTCTTATATTCATTTTTGCATATTATTTTAATGGTGGGTTTGTTTTAGACCAAATGTGACTGTAATTAATTATTATGTTGGACTGTATAATTTTAGGTCGTTGTCTGGAGTACTTATCCACGTCTCTATCTGGGCCAATGTTTACTATTCGTCATATTAATCGTGATTAGTTGTTCTAATCAGTTCCTTGAATTCGATCAGGGGTACTGAGTTGATTAGCTCAATTAGGTTTTTGGTCGTCCGACTAGTCGTCGATAAATCACGATGTGAGTGCATAATCCAAATATGATCGATCGATGTCAGGATCGATATGATCGAGCCCAGTCCCGTAGGTGACACACGTGATTAGAAAGCGGACTAGTCATGTCGTCGATAAATCTAATCCGACTAGTCGTCTGATTAGAAAGCGGACGACCAAGATGCATGTTGTCTTTAGGCATGCTTGCTCAACTAGGCTTAGAGGCAAGCTATTGGGCTGCCAATTTGGCCTGATTGGGATAGTAACTTAGCACCAGGACTCCACCAAAAGGCACGCCCTAGGACTCCACTAAAAATCACATCGCCGTAATTCTTCTCCCCCGCACATGATTCTTCTCCCTCGCACATGATTCTGCATCGGTCGATTCAAGCCATCACCTCTCTTTGTGAAGCTGCTCAAGGGATGCAGTGATTACGAAGATGAGCTCTTCCTCTGACAATGAGTGTGCCCCTTCCCTCCATCTTCTTGCCATGCATGATGCGTCCTGCTTGCTTGTTGTGTCGCTGTGATGCTGCCCCTGTGCTACTCTGTTGTGTCACTGCCCCCTTCCCGTTGTCTTCTCTAGTAGTGTTGATGTTTGCTTTATTTTATAAAGGTATATATAGCATGAATATGTCCTGGAATATATAAGACAACTATACAGACAACTATGGACAACTAGGATCAACTATGCTAGTCAGTCTTGTTGATGACCAATCACGACTAGTCACTTGGTTGGTCCCATAGTGGCTAGAGTCGACTAGACGACTTGTAAACATTGATTTGGGCCATCAAGTATTTTTTACTATTATTTATATTTCAGTACCTCCTGAAATTCATACTATATTGCATTTCCGCATTCTTTCATGCAGATTATTAATTAAACTTATAACTATTATAATTAACCTTACACCGAGAACAACATTCTTTCGTCCATGCTTCATTTATACCTCCACTGATTGATATGTCTGCTTGAGTTATTGACAAGTGTTCAACATCATATATTCAGTGTTAACATTTCTATAATATGTGAAAGAGTCATGTTTTTATAACACATTCTCTTAACTGGTGTTATAAAAATGTGTTAGACACATACATCATCACATTCTCTTAACTAGTGTTATAAAAATGTGTTAGACACATACATCATCACATTTTCTTAACTAGTGTTATAAAAATGTTTTAGACACATACATCATCACATTCTCTTAACTAGTGTTATAAAAATGTGTTAGACACATACATCATCACATTCTCTTAACTAGTGTTATAAAAATGTGTTAGACACATACATCATCACATTCTCTTAACTAGTGTTATAAATATGTGTTAGACACACATCTGGCTATTTATATATATGTTGTAAATGCAAAGCATGCTGTCCGTTTCTGTTTTGTCTATTACCCCCATTATTCACGGGTCTTGCTCAATTCTGCAGGAAGCGCCTGACAGGATAAATTTGCCTAATGAATTGGATACCCCTCAGGCATCAAAGAAATCTGAAAGTGTACATCTAAGAATGGACAAGGACAGTATTCCAGACTTAAAGAGAAGGAAGAAGGTTACAATCAATAACTTAGAAAAGAAGATAAAGAACAATAAGATTGATAAGCAAAGGTATGTTCAGAGTAAAAAGGCTAACAAGGTGGGGAAACAACAAGACCTGAAGAAAATGCTCCCTTTGCATAGCATTCTGAAGAAATACACAAAGCACACGTCCGTCAAAATGGTCAAGGAGAAAAATGACAATACAAAAGGCACAGAAGTCATAGAACTCTGCCGCAAATCAGTGAAGCGTGTGAAATTTGCAGAGATGAATGATGTACATGGAATTAACAAGCAAAGTAACAAGCGACCCCAACTGGAAAGTCTCTGCAAGCTGTTCTCAGATGCTTTGGGTTCATCATCGTCATCATCCACAGACATGTCCAGTGATGGGGACAAGTACATAGCTGCAGAAAGTAGTAGTTCTCATATGCCTGAGAAAGCCTTCTCTAATGCCAAGGAAGCAAGCAAGGATACACATCATGAGGATTCTCTTGAGCTCACTAGGGCAGAATTATCTTCTAATTTGATTGATCTGAATGAGGCACTGCCAGAATCTACTGATTTGAACTATCCATATGTGTCTGATTCAGAGGAACCAAATCCTGAGCCTACACAGCATGAGACTTTAGAATCTGATGTACAAGTTATTGATGAAAGAGTTCCGAATTCTGTGACATTGGGCACATTATTGCAGAATGAGTTGATGGACGTTGCTGACGCCAATATTTCTGGTCGTCCAATGAAGTCGACAAGAGAAGTTGCTGAGCCTCATGTGTCCTTCAATCTGAATTACGGTGGCATCCAACTTTCCACTGAAGGGGAAGTTCCTCCCCGTCAGTCTCAAGAGCATAATTCATCAACTGGCAAGGCTTCGAGTGTTCATTCTGCAATGAATGTGCAGCAGGAGTGTAGGCCTGCTGCAGGACAAACTGTGCGTTTAATGGGGAAAGATCTTGCAATATCCACGATCAGAGGAGAAGGTTCCTATACCGAAGAACATCCCACAAAATTGTTATTGGAATTGCCGCGACAAGGCCGACCTTACCTCTCTTTACAAGCCCAAAGTTTTGCCAATATTTCAACAAATTCTGCAAGCACAAGTCAATCACATATCAGGTACGCAGTCCCGCAGAATTGCAGCCACCCACTCTCCACAGACAATGCATTATCTGAGGATCAACAGAAAAATCATGATCTGTTCAGGTACTTGTCAGACTCGCAGCCTCACCAAAATGCTGTGCTGGGGTGTCCACCTTTTTCCAATCATGGCAGAGCAGATCTCCATCAGAATTCCTCATCTCCTTGGCGTCGTTACTCTGATCCTTTCTCTAGGACTGCACCACCCTCGGCGCCAATTTTGCCTACAACTACACATCATGCGTCACCATCTTCAGTTTATCATGTTGATTTGCCCCAGTCTTATGGTGTGACCTCAGCAAGATCACCAGTTCGTCCCCATAACTCTTCGGGCTTTACATTGACCCATCCAGCCCGGGTAGGTGAAGAAGGTTCTGGCAGCAACAGAGATTCAACCTTTGCCTTTCCATCTAGAAGTTTAGACAATGTTGCTGCAAGAGCTGCCGTTCCGGACTTATCAAACACTTCGTCTAGTGGACGCTATGTACAAAGATCTGGGCCGGTGAAGCTCATTCCTGGGGCCAAGCATATCCTGATGCCGAGCGATAGCACAGGGGGCGGCACCTCCATGCCAGTGTATTCCTGTGTTTCCTTCGGAGGTACGAGAGGAAATGTTTCGGCGTCTCACAATAGGGGAGCAGAGCTTTAGAAGTTCTAGTCCCAATGCTCAACTTGAACCTGTTTTGCTGATCAGCTGTCGAGGAGTAAGCTCTAGGTTGAAGGTATGTTGGTTTTCCCCTGTTTAGCTCTTCGCCATTTGTATGTGCTCAGCAAATATTTGCATTCTTTTTCTTTGGACAAGAAATATTTGGATTCTTCATTTTGATATAACTTAATTTTGGACAAGAAATACTATAACATGATAGCTGGACTGATCTTTGCACTCTCAACAGACGAGACTGCCATCGAGAATTTGATTTTGAGAGAGATGACAGGGCGAGAGGATGGAGGAGACAAAGTGTGAGACTTCAGAGAATGGAAGCAACGACAGCAACAGCAGATGTCATGGCAACGACATGATCTCCGTCCAATTCATGCAGAAGGTATATATGGTCGTCGTTGCAGTATGCAATTTCCTGGGACATGGTCGTCGTTGCAGTATGCAATCTCCTGGGACTTCCAGTGCTGCCGTACCTGTATCCACAATCTGAAACTCTGAACATGATGATGACACATCCATGTCAAAAACATACTCTCTTCGCTATCGTTTTCCAGCACCAGTAAAAAGTTATACTGATTCCTTTGCTGATTACTCGTAGTTAATTACCTATGACTTGTGAGTGTTCATTCTTCCATGGAGACTAGTTCAGAAACGGCATTGGAGATTCCTCGGCTCACTAACAGTCACTCTGAATCTTCCTGCTCAGATGGATCAAAAAGGAGACATCTATTGCTATATACGAAAGACATCTATTGCTGCAAATCAATTCATCTTTCTTATTTTTTATCTTAGTATTTATACTTATACACTGAGAGATATTGGTGAGTACGTTTGCAAGAATGAAACTCAAAGGAATTAACAGGGCCTGCACAAGCGTGATGCATGTGATTTAATTCGATGCAAAGCGAAGAACCTTACCAGGGCTTGACATGCCGTGAATCCTCTTGAAAGAGAGAGGTGCCCTCGGAAACCTCGAAAACGCGAACATAGGTGGTGCATGGCTATGCCTGAAAGTTGGATAGGCTAGCCTTTAAGTAAGGAATATATAATTCTCAATTTCTATGAAATACAAGATGCTAATTGAATGATAAGAAATTCATGTTCACTTATACAACACAACTCCATATTTTATTCAAGTCATCTGGTAACCACATAGGCCTTAATGTTGCATCTGATTTGGTCGATGAGACATCGCTGAATTGCCCGTTGGTATATAGCACCGGCGTTCTTGAGTTCGAAGGACATGGTGGTATAACAATATGCACCATATAGAGTAATGAACAAAGTTTTCTCCTGACCCTTCTTCTTTAGCCCGATTTGGTGGTAGCTAAAGTAGCAGTCGAGGAAACAGAGGAGGGAACAACCTACGATCGAGTCCACGACCTGATCTATGTGAGGTATCCTGAAGGGATCTTTTGGTAAACTTCTCCATTGACTAGACTTCTTTACGAGAACTGGGTTATCTAACCAGTTCGGGTGGTTAACTTCTCTAATGAACTCGGTAGCTAGGAGCCGGGTGATCTCTACTTTGATCGCCTCCTTTCTGTTTTGCGTGAATTGGTGGAGCTTCTACCTCGATGGCTTTGTGGTCGGGTATACATGGAGTTCGTGCTTGATTAGCTCCCGAGAAACCCCAGACATATCATAGGGCTTCTAAGCGAAGATATCTATGTTGGAGCGTAGGAAGCTGATGAGCATGTTTTCCTATTTAGGATCAAGCTCGATGTTGATAATAGCCATCATGGATGGATCAACGTTGGAAAGAGCGATCTTCTTCGTGCTCGACGAAGGAGTAGAGATGCCAACGGTCGATGGATCCCTTGTTGAGATCTAGAGGTCCACTAAAGGATATTCCTTAGATTCCTTTAGTGTCTCCTCCAACCTCTTTGAGAGATTGAGAGCCTTAGCCAATGCAAGCTGTCTTTTTTGCCTGCGCGATGTGCTGACATCACCGCACACAGAGAAAACACCACCCGGGCCAGGAGCTTGAGTACTAGGTAGGTGTAATGGGCAATCGTCATGAACTTCATCATGGAGGGTCTCCCAAGGATGACGTGATACGCAGCGTCGTAGTCAGCAACCTAAAACTTGATGTACTCAGTCCTAAAGTTGTCCTGAGTACCAAAAGTGATCGATAGAGTGATGGTGCCGAGAGGTACAACCCCCTTGCTTGGGATGATGCCGTAGAAGGTGGAATGATCCTTCTCCAAATCATTCACGGATATGCCGAGATCATAGACGGAATGGCGGAAGAGGATGTCCGATCCGCTACTACCGTCGATCAACACTCTCTTCATGCGCACTTTGAAGATGACCGGATCGACCACCAGAGGAAATCGACCAGGTTTGGTGACATGGGTCTACTGGTCATCTCAAATGAATGTGATCGGGACCTCCAACCACCGAAGGCGCTGTGGCTCCTCTAGCTCGACGGCGTTGACCTGCCAATCGAGGAGCTTCTGCTGCCTCTTGGACTCAGTGGCAACTGTTCCTCCAAAGATCATGCATGCTAACTGTTTTGTGGGGCTCCTAGAAGTCGTTATGACCCTCACGATGGTTAGGCCTCTTGGGCTTATCTTTATCGTCCCGACGCTTTCTCTTTGGTCGAGGATTAATCTCCGCCTCTCGTACTAGAGCATCCTAGAGCGAGTAACAGCGGCACATGGTATGATTGTCCTTAGGGTGAAATAGGTTGGGCTTGTTGAGTTCGTCCTGTAAAGAATCACTCTTGTCTTCACGTTGTCATGGCTTGAAGACCGCGGCAATAGTCCTTTCAAGCTTCCTCTTTCAGTCTACTTTTGACCTGGAAGCCTTCGATCGGTCATCGTCTCGGTGAGGTGGTCATCAAGAATCATCTTTCAAGCGCCTCCTTTCACGTCGTTCTTCTTGACGAAAACAGTCCAGCTATTCTCGTTGGGCGTCTTCGCTATCAGCATACTTCTCGGCTATCATTATCATTTCCAATAATGAGGTTGGCTTGTCCGTGAGCACTCCGTGTAGCTCAGAAGGGGGGTAGAGAGCATCTTGAAAGAAGCGGATGACTTCTTGCTCAGTGACCTCGATGACATAGTCCTCTTCTAGGAGAATCTTTGAATGAAGCTTCGCAGGGATTCGCCTTCTTTCTGGTGAAACCATTGGAGGTCATATCGGGTGCAAGGCCTCTATCAGGTACCTTTATAATTGACAACAAAGGTCGTGTAGAGCTTGTCCTAGGAATCAATGAAATCCCAGGGCAAGCTAGAGAGCCAGTTGTTAGAAGGTGTGGTCAGCATAATCAGGAGGTAATTTACCATCACATGTTCATCACCACCAACTATGTGGGGTCATTCTTCCCTTCATAGGGATTGTTGCTAGTTGAACGGAAGTTCTTTGGCCATCTAACCCATCGAAGGCACTCAGTTAATGCAGGGAAGCCATTGTGATCACCTTGTTGGTGTTCCTCATGATCTTGGCAGTCCTCCTGATCTCGCCGGTCATCCTAATATCGGTGATCTTCCTGATCTCGGTATTCATCTCGGCGAACCTTCGAACGGGCCCTGTCATCCCACCTAATGGAGTCAGCCCTATGCTGGCCTCGCATCTGGTTAATGTCGTCCCGCGCATGTGGAGAGAGCTCCTTCCTGCTTAGAGATTGGCTGATAGCGGTCTCGGCTGTCGACCTCCTTTCCTTGCTGGCGAGAAGTGGAGTGAGACCGACCCGAAGTTGTGGGCATGTTGAGTTGCGTAGCGGCCGCCTGAGTAAGGGCCTTAGCCTTTTGAAGCTCTAGTGTCTCATGAAGCGTGGAAAGTGCTCTCCCGATTGCAACCAGGTTAGCGGCTAGGGTTCTTAAGACCCTTTGCCCCTCGAATTCAACCGTGAAGTCGTTGGCTAAGTTGTGTCGGATGCCATCTTCGGGAAGAATTCCTTGGGAGGTGTTTGTGATAGTGTGTCTCCATCGTCCGCTGCTTATGGACGTGGCATTGTTGCCAATCCCTTGGGACCTGCCTCTAGTGGCCATCATGACGAGGTTGGCTGGGAACCCCAAGCTAGTCAATCGAGGATTAATCTCGGGCCTACCCTAGGGCCCAACGACTGCCCACTAGCATCAAACCACTCATCCCTTCCTGCTAGAAAATACGATGTAGTCACTCAAATGGTCAGAGGCATGGTTAGTGTTGGAGTCAGCGGAGGCATTGGTGACATGGCTAGTGATTCTACTAGCAGAGGGAGCAGCGTAATCAACCACCAAACTTGCCGTAGTGGCGATCAAGAATGATGTAAACTCAGATAGCACTCATTGTCCCATCGAGTCTCTGATGAACGTCAGACTCCTAAAGACGAAGGTGGAGTTGATTGGAATAGAGAATTTGCGGAAACTTGCCATAGAGCTTGTGGTAGAAAACAACAATCTCCTACCTGGCACGTCAACTATTGTTGTTTTACCAAGCAGTCTACCTATGGGGGTATCCGAGATGATATTTAAGACAGTAGGGAAGCATTGTATTGTAAGCTCTAAGGTCGACTCGAGAAAATATGAGCCAAGGAGTTTAGACAGGTTCAGGTCTCCCGAAGGATAATAGCCTTACGTCCTATGTACTTGTGGATTGTAGATTGAATGTGTGCTAAACAACTCGAGAGCATATGAAAGCATGTCTCTTGGGGGATGCCTCGCCCCCTTATGTAGTCAAGAGACGAGTCGTATGGAACTAGGGCTCTAACCCGAGTCAGTTCCCTAAATATTCGAGATTATGTACCATATTTAGGATTGCTTCCTATTTACATGGATATTTATACATATTTATCTCCTATATCAAATCCTAGTATTCGATTTCCAGATATGGCGCTAAACTTCTTTATCGGATATGAACTCCTATTTATGGGCCATACCGGACTCTAGAGCTAGCTAGGCTCACTCTCGGTCTAGACTAATAAAGCCCATCGCAGGTACCTAGGGTTATATCACTGACACAAGGTATGATTGATTAATTAATCTTTCCAAATCTAATCTTGGTTTTGTACCTAACATGATTCCAGTAATAGAATCGCCTTTAGTGGAGTTATTGCATGGAAGTGCTAGTGTGGGTCAATCCACTTTGACTCGCTTTTATAGTTTACATACTTTGTACTTCCTCTACTTACTGCCGTATTTATGTTAATGCACTTTCTAATGATACATAAGGTATTTTGGGTCTTTATAGCGGAGGCATAGCATAGAGAATTCTAATTCTCATATATTGTATCAGTCGTGCGACCCTTTGTCATGCCCATTGTAGCACGTGTGTCGCCCTAGGCATAAGGGGCATGATGACTTAGCCTCATCCCTTGCGATGGCCCAGGGCATGGCGGTACTTGTGATATTTTTGCTTAGGACGCATTTTATTTGGCTGTTTTCTAGATATTAAATACCATTAGATGGGTTACTTTTTATTGGCATTAGAATAGCTTTACGTTCGCTAGTTTGATTATGATTTTCCTACCCTCGGGGGAAAGTAAAGGCCCTTCCCCTTTGGAAGGTTGTGGGCCAGGAGGGATTCGAACCCCGATACCACGGTTCATAGCCACGTGCTCTAATTCTCTAAGCTATAGGCCCACCCCGTCTCCACTAGATCTCTTCCTAGGGTAGTCAAACATGAGGTGGTTCATAGATCTTTGGGCTTCGATCATCGAGGAATAGAGACTTTACAAATAAGAGCAGAGGATTGGGATTCCATTGTTGTCATTTTATATGTATATGGTTACAATTATTTACGTTCCTAATGTGCTTATGATGTCACACCGGGTGAATCTTTAGCTAGCTAAGAAAAGAAATTGCAATTTTTACTTGAAATTTATACTTCAATTTTTAGAAATTTGAAAAAATGTTTCCAATTCACCAAACAAATTATAAAGATTATGCTTTTTCTCGGGTACTCGGGTTCAAATACCCACGGATTTTTTGTTTGTTTACTGGCTTCATATAATTCTGAAAACACAAGTTTTCTTGAAGCCTCTTGCTCATATCTCTCATCAAAGGATGCTATTCTATAATGTTTCTTTAGCAGATCCCCTGCTAATCCAAGCGAGCTTTCAAATATTTGTCCCACATTCATCATTCATTCGTGAGGATACTCCCTTAAATAAGTACAAACAAGACTATAAATGGATGGCATATTAATCTACATCGCTGTTACTACCCCAGAAAACCCTATTAGTGACGGGTAATAACCCCTATTAGTGACTAATATATCTCCCATCACTCTTATCACGTCAGTGAAGACATGTCATTAGTGACGGGTATTTACCCATCACTAAAGGGTCAACCTTTAGTAACGGGCAACAATATTCACCCGTCACTAAAGGGGGCTATCGGCTCACTTGCGCTCCCCTTTAGTGATGGGTTATAATGTGACCCATCACTAAAGGACACTTTAGTGACGGATGATTATTGTCACCCGTCACTAACAATATGGCTATTTTTTAAAAAATAATTATTTTTAGGCTGTATTCTGAATCAAAGCCAGGATTTGGCAGCTAACATCTAACATTCCAAAATACATCATAGAAGTTTCATCACATAACACAGACAATTCATTACAGAAGATTCACAACCAAATTAATATCACATATATTAACTTCTAACTCGTTATCTCAAAGAAATTGGATAAAACAAAGCTCCATAAGATTAACTTCTAACTTCTAGCTAACTTCTAACTTTCACCGGGGTATTCCCTAAGAGCGATATCAAGAGCTTGAATTGTATCCTGTGGAGATTCTCTCTGTCTGCTAGCCATGAATTGCTTAAGGCTGTACATGTCTAGTTTTGCAGCCTCTTTTATGGTCACCCTGTACTCCTTCCCCCTAAAGAAAAAAGAATCACTACAATATGCACAATGGCTATAAGTGTAAAAAGAAAGATGAATAGGAAGACATCATACCTCAGGTTTCCTCTCTCATGATTTGGAACGTTGACGACAAGTTACACCACATACACAACAGCCTCAATTGCACCATTATTAATGTTGAAATGGAAGGTGCATACTGTGTCAACTTCTAACACGTTATCTTGAAAAAATTGGTTAAAACCAGTAGTTAGGTATCACCGTCCATCAGTGGATTTATGTACCATAATTGGGACTGCCTCAGTACCTACTACTACCACTTGAATCTATGTGGTCTGCTGGTGTAGGTGAGGTGTGATGTACTTCTCACAATACTGTCTTAAAAAGTACTATTACAATAAAATTTATACAAAGCTAGTTAGACAAGGCCAAGTGCATATATGTAGATATTTGCTTTTCTAACATGTGCAAAGAGCTTATCACGGACTTCTTGTTGATGATCGAGTTATTTATTGTGCAGACATATAACTGGGTCACAAAGTATAAACCTGTCGAGATGTCTTATAGGAGAGCATTCCTTGCTAGAGTTACATCTGTATGATTTCTGAAATAACAGATGTTCTTCAGTTAGTCCATTTGATCGGTATCACCCTCCCTGTATATTTGCTTCCCCTTCTTCTTCGAGACATTGCTAGTATCCTCACTTGCCATTATTAAAAAGTCGGTAAGTACATAAACAAAATATGCATTTTTAGTACGTAATGTGAGTTTGCTATAGATACCGCTATTAATGTCCTCTATTTTTATGATGCCCTTGGACATAATGATGGGTTCTTAGGAGGCAAGACCGAGGAACATAAGTTGGTACCTACAATGTTGACATGGATTAGTACAACTAAACATTGTAGTTGCAATATGGGACATCAAAAAAAAGTAAAATAATACCGTCTCACAGGCCCGCCTACTGCTACAGCATGATGTCTAGTGGAAGTGTCCCGTTTATCACTTGGGATGCTTGCCATGTCCCTAATTCATGTTATATTTAACAACGATGAAAAAAAGTACAATAATAGTTGTGTAAACTAAAAGACAAAAACACGGATTGCTCTCAGATGTCGGGCTACCAACTTAGTGGCCTTCTCGCCACTAGACTATATTTCAATTCACAGGTGTGTGTGACAACTAATTAATTAAATATTATCCCTCAATAATATTGAAGAAAAAGAAAGTAATTGACCAAACTATATGAAAGTGAGCACATAATGTAGGATCATTCTATAAACAAAATATAGGAACAATAATAGTCGCACGTAATGTAATCATTGCATGAACAAACTTATCAAAATGAAAAAAAGAGCATAATTATCACACACATCCTCATACTAATAGCCTTTTCTTCATTAAGCGCATAATATAGGAACAATAATAGTAGCACGTAATGTAATCTTTGCATGAACAAACTTGTCAAAACCAAAAAAAGAGCATGAATATCACACACATCCTCATACTAATAGCCTTCTCCTCATTGAGCGAATAGGAGAATATATTCACAAAGCAACAAGTCACAAACCCTAGCCTCGACGGAGGAGGAGGAGGAGATGCACGAGATGAGGCGGCGGCGAGGAGGGTCGGTGATGGAATGGAGGGCGCGAAGGAAGAGACCGCGCTAGAATGGAGGCCGGCGGAGGAGGCCACGACGTAACGGAGGCTGCGACGGCGGAGCTAGGAGAACGATGGTGGAACTCGTGGAGCGTGACGGCGGAACACATGGAGCGCGATGGCAGAACGATGGTGGAGGAGAACGTGTGGCCGCTAGAGTTTAGGGTTCTGTTGGCCCTGTCTATTTATACACACCTATAGTGATGGGCGGTAACTACCGCCAGTCACTAATGATCGGCATTATTCGACCCATTAGTGATGGGTTGTAATGTGACTCGTCACTACTAGGGTGCCCCCTCTTTAGTGACAGGCCACATTACAACCCGTCACTATTAAGGAAACATTAATGATGCGTGAAAAACGGTCCGTCACTAAAAGTATATTAGTGATACGCGTCATTTATCTATCAGTAAAGCTCCATCACTAAAGACTGTTTCTGTGGTAGTGTGTAGAACTATTGACGTGTACATGGTAGTTATAAAACTACAATTTATGAATAAAAATTTCGTAAATCTCACTGAAGATTGAAGTGACTAGCTAGTCCCAACAAATTATAGGGCAGTCCCAACTATGGTGACTAGGAGGTTTTTTAGCATTAATTGCATTGGCATGATAGCTAAAATCTAATGTGGCAAATAATTTATTAAGATGAGAGAGAAACGGTGTCTCATACAACAAGACCAACTCTACATGATATCCAAGGAAGCAAAAAAGATGATTGAAAGAGAAAAGGAAAAAGATAGGTGATTGGATACAAATTTAATTATTTTGAAGAAACTATCTATTGGGGAGGTAGCTAGTGTAGTACAGTGTCTATGAGTTAACACTATAGATTTGGAGTACTGCCCTTAGGCATATATCAACATGCTTTCCAATGCATCATTGTAATTAAGCTTTGCATCACTACCACAGAACCACTTAAAAGTAGCGACATATCAGTGCCGGTTATCTTCAAGCCGACACTGAAGTTGTATCACTGCTAGTTTAAAAAATGGAAGTCATTAAATTTTTTGAACTTGAATGGAACTGGTACTGTTGCGCCACTTTCAGTGCCGGTTCCACATACGAACCGGCACTGAAAGTGGCGAAACAGTACCGGTTACATTTACGAACCGACACTGATGTATCAGTGTATCAGTGTCGGTTCGTGTCATGAACCGAAACTGTTGTGGTGCTATAAATCTTTCCCGCGCTGTAACAATTTGTATTTCGTTTGGTTAACGGTTTACGGTTTAGACTTTACAGTTTAGCATTTTTTAATAACAAATAATAAATGTTAAAAATACAAAGGTAGCCTTTTTCATACTAAATAATAAATGTTAAAATACAAAGATTTGCCTTTTTTAATAATAAATAATAAATTTTAAAACAAAAAGTTAGAATTTGTTGAATTCCAAAATTTAGTGATAACAT
>KE371218.1:599171-618217 GCA_000418225.1 Zizania latifolia | reverse complement strand
GCTGTCGGGCCGCTGACTAGACTCTCCTGTGAAGGTAGGCTTCGGCAATTGGTTTTTCTGGATGGGTCCTGATCTGGTCATGCCGAAGGATTCGAGGCACATCTTCTGATAATCATCGACGTGCTTCTGTACCACCTCTCTCTGCTCCTCATTCAATACTTCCATGGTGACCTGGATGACGTTGTTGCTGTCGAATTCTCCCGCCATGGCGGGAAGTGTCGTTGAAGATGGTCCCACCGGGCGTGCCAAAAAGCGTGTTGGTGAAGTTTTTGGTCACACGCGTGGCCTGAGAGATCTGCTTAACTCTAGTGCAGGTCCTAAATTTACGGTTCGTGGCGTGCCATTCAATTTGATCCTGCAATTGATAAGATAAACAAGAAACATAAGTAGTAATGTCTATCGGCTGTCGAGCCAATGGTTTTAACGTGCATCGGGACATACATTAAATGGAACGTAATAATAACATGGTAGAGATTATATGACATGACATATCAGAAGTATGATATAAAGAATAAATCTACTGTATGATCTATCGGGATAAAATCATCGGCCTGAACCATCCGATCAGCCTGGAGTAGTATCGAGGTCGATATCGGGATGCGAGATCAAGACAAGAACGTTAGGTCGATATGGATTGCCAGATTCTGATGTCTGATATAACGATAAACACGCAAAAAGATAACCTATCAGTTTGTACTCCGATAGAACCTGGCTGTAGCATACCCGACCAGTTTTCGCATTATCATTTATTATGACCGCAAGATTGGACTGAACCAAGACAGTCGCTAAGCCATAACAAACTACAATACAAATCAGATCGGAAAACACTTCATCTAGAAGAACGATACGTGACATGAATCAAATACGTAAACTAAGATGTCGAACTTAATCGATGAAGCCTCAGATTAATATATTTGATTTAAACCACGCACCTGATACAGCATGGTCGATACATAGACTAAGATGTCGGACCTAACCGATGAAGCCTTACACCTACTAATCAATACATGTTTGGCGGAACTTACCTCTCACCGGAGATCGGAGCAATGCAGCCTCGCGAGAGAGCAAGAACTCGCCAGTGGCAAGTTTGGCGATGCGCCGAGAGTTTGTTGTGTTGATTGATTTGATGGTCCTAAACTAAGCCTAAACATTACATATTTATAGTCCAGAGACTTGCTGTCCTACGTAGATACGACTACAACTGATTCTATCTTTATCTCCGCAACAAAATCTATCTTCCCTTTTTATCGGCTTCTTCGTATCTTTATTCGGTCACACGTGCATATTGCGGTTGGGCTTCATTGACCGTGCTTTGACCGGACTCCTTGACTTTCATTGACTGTGCCAAAACTGTGTTGGGCTTGGGCCTTACCAAATTTTGCCGTTAACAGGTCCTCATGATCCTTGTAAACAAAATCAAGGGTCTTGGAAGCAAAAAAATCACTGATCATGTGGTGGTAAAGAGATTGCTCTAGACTATAGTGCCAAGGAATCCTACCTTGGTGACTCTAATCCGGGAGCACAAAGAATTCAAGAAGATGACTCTAAGTGATGTGCTAGGGAGAATAAAAGCACATGAATTGATGGAAGAAGAAGCCAAGGAAGTTAAAGACCTTGCCAAGCTTCAAAATAAAAATGGCAAGGATGTGGCTCTCAAAGCTAAAAAGAAAGAAGAGTCAAGTAATGATGAAGAGCTTGTGTTATTTATCAACAAGTTTAAAAAGTTTATGAAGAAGGGTGGCTTTGACAAATACAAGAGTGATAAATCAAAGAAGAGGAAGTCAAAGAAAGGGTGCTATGAGTGTGGCGACCTTGGCCATTTCATCGCCAATTGTCCTAAGAAGAAAGAGCAAGAAAGCAAAGAGAAGCACGAGTACAAGGAGGGGATGAAAGGTGGCCATGCTCATATAGGTGAAGAATGGCACTCCGATTCTGATTCCAAGTCTAAGTCAGACTCCGACTCTAGCAAGAAGGGAGTCGTCACCATTGAAAGATCTCGGTCCTTGAGTTATACTAAGTTTTGATGATTCGTGACAATGGATGTTGGGACTAACTATTTTTATGAGTTTGTGTGTTAGGTTAAGTTCCGGTATCAAGCAAAAAGGTTTATTGCTCATGTGTGGAGAATCAACAAGTAAAATATTGATCATGAATATTGATAGCATTTATGTCATATTCAATCGAAAATTTTGATCAAAGGTTTTTGGGTTAATCTCCTTTGAATTTAATGAAAGAACATCATTGATTGATGGATATGAGAAATACAAGCTAAAGTTGACAATTGACAAGAACTTGAGTATCATGAAGCATTAAGTGATTTATATCATTGATTAATGAGAATCAAGTGAACATATTTAAGATGTAAGATACGGAGTGGTTTTCTATGGCAAGATGGTGAAGGGCAAGTGATACTCGACTACGAGGGACCATGCAAGAGTTAAGGCCAAGCTTAGGCTAGATGCCGAAGGACCAATGCAATGGTGAAGAGTGAGTATAAGCTTTGCACCGATGAAACATGAAAGTCCATAAGAAACTACGAATAATCCGCATCACTTATTCAAAGAATACAAGAAGTGATAAAGAGAAGAGCAAATTCAGACTTTATGTATTGAAGGATGTCGAGTGGCTTGAATATATGGAAGCATCCACAATTCATATGTTGAACTACACCAAGCCAAAATTTAATGTGAACATTACTCAAGGCAAATGTATAAATGTTTTGAGACTAACGTGTTCAACTAGTTTTATATAGGTGAATAGTCCAAAGGATGAAATGGTTTCAACTTTATCGTCCCTCAAAAGTGAAGAAACAAGATGGTAGAAGGGTGTTCTTATTGTTATAAATCTTTTATACTTGCATTTGAGTATAAGAATGTCGTACTATTAAGAGGGATATAAAGTTGATGTGTTTGTATATGTCTCGGTGCTCAAAGTGATATATCCCATTGCTATCTTGAGAGAAAGCCAAAGCCAAAATATTTTCTCCTTGGGGTTTTAAGCCTTGGTCTTTGTTGGGTTAGATAGACCTTTGAATAAGCTTTTCAAAATGTCTAAGATCATCAAAAACAGAGTTCAGAGTCAAAAGTTATGAACTTTTTTTCTGGACTGCTCCTAGGAATTTCGGATGATCCGAATATAATTGGACCATCCGGGATCTCTAGGTCTAGATCATCCGGACCCCAGATGCTCTGGAGTAAACTGGATATTCCGAGAGGTTTACCATTTATATTTGAAGAATTTTTTAGGAACGCCTATTCACCCCCTCTAGACGACATCAGTGTCCTTTCAATTGGTATCAGAGCAAGGTCTCTCATTTAGGGCTTCACCGCCTTGAGAGTAAGGATGTCGATGAGTGGTGAGATGTATCTATAACCTCTTTTAATAGATGGTTCAAATTATTTATCTTGCAGTATATGCATGCTTAATATCTTTAGAACCATGGGTCCTCAAATAGAACAAATTGCTATCATCTGAAGAGGAAGAGAAATGCATACATCTCAATGCTCAAGCTACTAATGTCTTGTTTAGTGCTATGCGTGATGATGAAGTTGAATCGATCATGCCGCTTGAGAATGCTCATCTCATATGGACTACACTCAAGGAAACTTATGACAAGTCTAAATGCAATGATGAAAAGCTCTCATTAGAAGAAACATTTGAGAAGTGCTCAACTTTATCTACTTGTGAAGAGACTCAAGTGGTTATTTCAAATAGTCAAGATGATCTTTTTACATCAACCTTATCACCAATATGTGATTCCACACAAGGTAATGAAATTGTGAATAAAGTTGAAGATCATCAAACTCTTTCTTTGAACTCCAACAACGATAGAAATGAAACTCAAATACCGACATGTGTTGTTGACCATCTCATATCATCTAGTACTAAATTATCAATATATAATGATGATATGAATAATTATTCTTATTGTCATACTTCTACTTCCACTTGTGCTTGTGAGACTAATATTTTGAAGGAATAAGAAGAATATAAGCGACATCGGCCAAGTAAAGAGTCATCTTCGCCAAGATGTTCATTTTCTCACTTCGACACACAAATGTGCCTTGTGGCAAAAGGTAAAAAGATAATGGTAAGTGAGAATGATTATGATAATAGTATCTCTAGAAATGAGTTTGGGTTTGATTATTTGAATAAAAATGATATGTCTAAAATAATTAAACTCATGACTACCATAGAAGGCCTAGAGAAAACTCTTGAGAGACGAGAGAAATGTCTTATTAACAAGATTACACAACTAAAGGCCTTAACAAGTGAGCATAATAAGCTTGAAGAATCTCATATATTATTGGTTGATAGTTATGAGAAACTAAAAATTGAACATGCTTATTTTGTTGATAGTATTTGTGCTACTAACTCTAATCCTTGTGTAGCACCTTTAGAGAAGGAAGTTATTGATCTAAAGGCTCAACTTGATGAGCTTACTAAAGAGCATGTAGACCTAGAAGAAAATCATGCTGAGCTCTTATGCACTCATGAAAATCTTGTAGATTATCATGCCATGTTAGAAATAGCTCAAGAGGTAATTATTACAACGTTAAAATCTTATGAGCCTCATAGTCAAGTTAATTTTATTTGTGCTAACTCTTATTGCTCTGAAGAAAACACTTCTTCGGGCACTAGACGTGACTTGGATTGTTTAGGTGAAAAAGAGAAGCACATCGGTCATGGACTTAAAGCAAACTTAAACAAGAATATCAAGTCCAAGTATACAAAGGACAAGAGACAAAAACAAAAGAAGCAAAAGACTCTCATCATTTGCTTCAAGTGCAAGAGAGAGGGTCATTATTTGAAAGATTGCCTTTTGAAGAAAGAAGAAAGAGATATGAGCAAGAGTCAACAAAAGAAGAATAAATTTGCTCACGTAAAGTGCTTCAAGTGCTCAAACACGGGACATTATGCCCCTATGTGTTCCAATATGGTTGATAACAAGGCAACACTTTCAAGAAAAAGAACAAGAAAAGGTATTAGAAGGTGCTATGGATGTCATGAGAAGGGTCATAAAATGGCCTCATGCCCCTACATGAAGAATAAAGATTATTACAAGTCAACAAGCAAGAAATTCACCGATAAGAAAGCAACCAAAAAGGAAGACAATGAGTTGCCTTGCAAGAACAAGAATCGGATTTGCTACAATTGCCATGCAAAGGGACATGTCAGTAAGAATTATCTCATGGGTAACATTTCTAAGCCAAACTTTTCATTCGATTATGATTTGCTTAGGAATGGTAAAAATAGAACTTGTGCTCCTAAGGTGATTAGTTTACCACATACTAGCTCAAATTCTATTTGGAAGCCTAAATCTCTTGTAACTAATATTCAAGGACCCAACATGGCTTGGGTACCAAAAAGTGCTTAAATTTCTCAATAGAAGCTTGGAGGTGCATTGAAGACTTGGCTTATTTGAGAATGAATATAATACATATCTCAACTCAAGGCTTTCTCAAATTGGATTTTATATGACGTATGTAAAAGAGCCAAGAGTGATGATTATTGCCACTTCTCAATCTTCAATGACATCTCGGTAACAAGTATTTCTTTGAGCTATGTAGCCACTTAACCTTATGTAGGTATTGATTGCACATATTTGTCATAATTGTGAATAATTCAAATGTGGCTAGATTAATTTAATTAAATTTCATACTTTTTGTATTGTTATGTTTTTAATAGCTCTCTAGTAAACATTGTCTTGTTAAAAAATGCAAGATGAATATAATATGTCATAATGATTTTGTGATGATTTACTCTATATTATTATTTGATATTCATCTTTCACAACTTGGAACCATAAACTTATGTTTAATTATGTATTATGCTTAAAATACATCATGCCATGGAAATTATGTGTTATTTTCATACATCATTATGTCTCTATGGTCATGCTCTTTTAGTGCACATGTTTTTATCACAAGTACTTCAATGATGATAAACATATATGTGTTGATAGAGATTATAAAAACATTATATGTTGAATATGGTGAAACTAATGGCTCTCGAAAGGAGCAAAATCTTTTATATGGTGTATGCAGTAAATACTTAGTGATAGAAGAAAGTTTAAAGTTTCTGGCTTTAAACCCAAGAATCTCAATATTAAGAAGACTTCACCAATAATCTTTGTGATATTGAAGAAGTTAAAGTTGAACCATCATCATAAGTACAACACCCAATAGTTCATCAAAGTGTTCAAGAGACTACTCATCCAACAATATTCATGGAGACTTTTTATAAATGGATGGATGAACAAATATCTTAAGGATCTAAATTGGGTGATGACAATACAACAAGATTTTTAAAAGCAACAAAGCGTGATTCTTGGTGGAAAGACCATACAAATATGATTTAAACTAAATGGGTATTAAACAATAATCAAGATGGGATTCTCACACTTGGTTCATATATAAAGATGGAAATGAATATCAAATAGAAGTTAAGAGTGAAGATTTAAGCTCAAGTTATGTGGAGTGATAAATTCATACAAATTCAAAATCCTCCAGTTGAAGGTAAGTAAATTTTGATTTATGAATATGATTCATCTAGATCGAAATCTTGTCTAGGATTTCATAAGCATATTTATGTACAACTTGTATCATAAATATTTTTCATGTGATATTTTATATCTTTATTTATGCTTTACCTTGAATCTCTCATATGGTAGATTACCTTGTCTTTATTATATATCTTTTGGTAATATACATGTTCTTATTAGTTGTATGTATTACCTTTTTGTCATAAGTATGATCTTGTGAATCTTTTGCTATGTCATTAATCAAAATATAGGATATACTACTCCTCTTATATTCATTATATATGTGCATGTCTTCTCAATTAATTACAATACTTCGATGCACATATTTAGGGGGAGTTTACCCTATGTTTTATGATTATGAGACTAACCTATGTTTTTCTAGTAAGATTTTCTTGTTTAAGTCTCTTCAAGGAAGCAAGTACTTTTTGAAGGTGTGCTACACTCTCAAATTGGTATAATCATCAAAAGGTGAACGATTTACTCGCTTATATTGCTATTTATTTACATAGCTTACTTGCTTGATATAGCTTAAATTCTCTCACTTGACATGAATGTTAATTGGTGCATATGATTTATTCATCTACAATCATATGTATGTACTACTTGAAAGGGAGTTCAAATTTAGTCTATGTTATGAGATCTCATGAATCAATGATTAACTTGCTTTCCATATCAAAAGGATCATTATTTGTGAAACTCTCCTTTGTGCTTTTAATGCTTTCTTTTCTTTATGAGTTGTATCAAGGTTATCCCATGTTCTTTCAAATTAGCTAAGTTCTTATATATGAGTAAAGGTCCCTTCAATATGGTTTTCTCAATTACTATCACTTTAATTGATATTATGATTTGGACCAAAGCAAGTTAAAGTAAGAGAGGACAATATCATCTTCTTGATAGAATTAAAAAGCAAGAAAGAAGAGAATACAAATAGATTGAAAGTGAGTTTTAGCTTCATGGCAATCGTACAATGAGTTGAAACAACGAGAAGGTAGCTAAGCACCGTGAGTTATTTCAACTATCTTCCTTTTATGATTTGACAAGCTATATTTAAGTAAATCTCTTTTGGTGGTATAGTTGAGTTTATGAGTTTTGTCTAATATCTTTCATATGCTCATGTTATCAAATGTATCGGTTTATATGATTCATGGATAGATTCGTTACATGTTTAGTGCTTAAATTGTTCAATTGATATCCAATCCATGATTTCATATCTTTCATATTTTATATTTGTTCCTTGAACCAAGTTATAGTATGAACCTCCTTATGTACCTCATATTGAATAAAGTGCATATGTATACATCATGCTAACTTTTATATAGTCTCATGCAACTTATGAGACTAATGCTTTTATTGAAGTCTTATTTTATATAGTCTTATTTGTTGAAACGATGAAGCTACCAAAAGGTACACACTTGTAATTTGTATCCAATGTCCTTAAAATGCTTCGTTTGATTATGAATTTACTATAGATAAATTTTCTTCATTTCAATTAACATAAGTATGTGTATACATTTATAATGTCCATCTATATATGTGCACATCTTGAGGAGAAAATATTCTATAGTATTTGATCTTGAGACTAATATTTTTATCAAGTCATCGATTTTAGTCTCATAACGGGTCAAGGAGTTCTTCAAGGTATGATTTAATATTGTTGTCTTATTATCCTAAATTTCAAATCCTTGACTCATAATATTGGATGAACTCCTTATGTCCTTGAAAATATATGTGTGTATTTGTTTCTTATTTCCATGATAATTATGCACATGCTTAGGGAGAGTTCATGATATATTATGCAACTTCATAGTACCAATCCATGTTTTTAAGTATATTTATTGGGTCTCTACTTTTAAGTTATCTCCCTTAGGTATATACAGACTTGTATAGTCTATTATATATCTATTTTACTTTTGCCCTCTTGATATTCTTTGGCTACAAATGAAGCATATCACTTATATTGACAATCTTGTTGAGCTTCATTATTCTCATACGAAAGGGCAAGATAAATCCCAAAGGTATGTAAAGCTTGTGGTATTTTAACATACTTGTTCTATATATATCCTTTTTGGTGCTTGATGCCAAAGGGGGAGAAATAGTATTACAACATAAATGGCATCACATCTTTGAGGTAATATGTAGAGTATTAGGGGAAGAAATAGAGAATTTCTAAGTTTGCAAGCATAGTTGAATATTGATATTGCTATTAGTATCTTGTTTATGAATTGATATTAATATCTTTTGTCAATTAACTAAATGCTTGGTATATGACTTTTGTTGATAGTGTTGTCATCAATCACCAAAAAGGGAGAGATTGAAAGATCTCGGTCCTTGAGTTATACTGAGTTTTGGTGATTCATGACAACGGATGTTGGGAGTAACTATTTCTATGAGTTTGTGTGTTAAGTTAAGTTCCGGTCTCAAGTAAAAAAGGTTTATTGCTCATGTGTGGAGAATCAACAAGTAAAATATTGATCATGAAGATTGATAGCATTTATGTCATATTCAATCGAAAGTTTTGATCAAAGGTTTTTGGGTCAATCTCCTTTGAATTTAATGAAAGAACATCATTGATTGATGGATATGAGAAATACAAGCTAAAGTTGACGATTGACAAGAACTTGAGTATCATGAAGAATAAAGTGATTTATATCATTGATTAATAAGAATCAAATGAACATATTGAAGATGTAGGATATGGAGTGGTTTTCTATGTTAAGATGGTGAAGGGCAAGTGATACTCGGCTACGAGAGACCATGCAAGAGTTAAGGGCAAACATAGGCTTGGCGCCGAAGGACCAATGCGATGGTGAAGAGTGAGTATAAGCTTTGTGCCGATGAAACATAAAAGTCCATAAGAAACTACGGGTAATCCGCATCACTTATTCAAAGAATGCATGAAGTGATAAAGAGAAGAGCAAATTCGAAATTTATGTGTTGAAGGATGTCGAGTGGCTTGAATATATAGAAGCATCCACAGTTCATATGTTGAACTACACCAAGCCAAAATTTAAAGTGAACATTTCTCAAGACAAATGTATAAATGTTTTGAGACTAACGTGTTCAACTAGTTTTATGTAGGTGAATAGTCCAAAGGATGAAATGGTTTCAACTTTATCGTCCCTCAAAAGTGAAGAAACAAGATGGTGGGAGGGTGTTCCTACTGTTTTAAATATTTTATACTTGCATTTGAATATAGGAATACTGTACTATTAAGAGAGATACAAAGTTGATGTGTTTGTATATGTCTCGGTGCTCAAAGGGATATATCTCATTGCTATCTCAAGAGAAAACCAAAGCTAAAATCTTTTTTCTTGGAGTTTTAAGCCTTGATCTTTGTTGGGTTGGATAGCCCTTTGAATAAGCTTTCTAAAATGTCCAAGATCATAAAAAACAGAGTTCGTAGTCAAAAGTTATGAACTTTTTTCTGGACTGCTCCTAGGAATTTTGGATCATCCGGATATAACCGGACCATCTGGGATCTCCCGGTCCGGATCATCCGGACTTAACCAGATTGTCCAAAATTTTTGTTCTGTTTTGGTCTAGATCCTCCGGACTGAACCGGATTGTCCGAGAATATCGTTCTGTTTTGGCCCGGAACCTCCTAAAAGGTTCGTATGGTCCGGTTTCGTTGCAATTTTTGGCCAATGGCTAGATCTAAGAGTGAGTGCTATATAAACCCCTCCTCCTCTCTTTTGAGAGAGAGTTTTACACCCCCATTTGCCCCAAGATTCAAAAGCCTCTAAGGTTCATCACACTCCACATTTGTTTGGATCTAGTGAAGATTAGTGAGTTGGGTTGAGAGATTTGTGAGAAAGAGTGGGTGAGATTCATTCCATTCTTTGAGCACTCGAGTTTATAGCAAGCAAGTCATCTATTGTGTTTGTTACTCTTGGAGATTGAGATCTCCTAGATGGCTAGGCGTCGATCCATGAGCACCCAAAGGATTGTAGGTGATCGGACATGTTTGTACAAGGCTTCGCCTCAGCTTCAAAGAGGTAACCGAGTAAAAACCAAGGCTTACGGTGGTGAGTGCTTGGCGAGGATTAGGGTTGAAAGAGACCCGGCCCTTTGGAGTTCCCTCAACAGAGACGTATGATCGGTGGATCCAAACTTCAGGAAACAAATCATATGTCTCATTTGTTTATTTACTTGTTCTTCATGTTCATGAGCTAGGTTATCATATTCATATGTGTTTTAGCTCGATCTATATGCTCGTGCTTATTTGATTGGAATTAATGAATGTGATAGCTTCATAATACCTATTAGAACTTGTAAGAACAATTGGTTTGTACTAGAGCTCTTTAGGGGCTCCTAGATCTAAAGTTTATTGGTTAATTATGTTTATTACTTGTTTTAGTCCTTTCTCTAAATCTACCCCATGAATCTAGTTTTTCTTGCATAGACATACTCCTAACAACTTGTGCTTACTTTCTATTCTTATAGAATTGCTATAAAAATTCTTGAAGGATTTACTTTGTGCATTTCTTGTTGTTCCCATAATATCCGATTGGAACCGAAAGTTCTAGACCTCAGAACTTCCGACTTAACCCGGACCATTCGGACTCCAGATGTTCTGGAGTAAACCGGATATTCTGAGAGGTTTAACATTTCTAATTGAAGAATTTTTTAGGAACGCTTATTCACCCCCTCTAGGAGACATCAGTGTCCTTTCAACCATCGCCATCGTCATTGCCAACATCATGAGTCTAAAGCCATCATTATTTGGAGATTCTAGCGACGACGACATCATCTCCCCCAAGTGCTTCATGGCAAAGAGCAAAGAGATAACTATGATGTCTAAAGTTTTAGATAAAAATGATCATATTAATTCTAGTGATGGTGAATCTAATTTTAATAATGACATGTTTAAAAATATGAATAAGCAAGTTTTATTAAAGTTTAAAGAACTTATGGAAACAATAGAGGCACAAGAAGCAACTCTAGAGAAACAAAAAGATCTTCTCATTAATAAGAAGGAGAGGAATCTTGATCTTGAGCGGCTTCTTGCTAAGGAAAAGAAAAAGGTAGATAAATTGACTAAACAATCTAGTTTAGTTAATGAGTCTAAAGAGGAATTAGAGGAAAAACTCAAAACTCTTAAAAGTGAGAACCATAAGAGCCTTGAAGAGAGAGTTGGGTCTCTAATGACTTACCCTATTTCTATTCTTTCTATTGTGTCCACAAGTAATGGTTGTTCTAGATGTTACAATCTTGATATTACTGCTTATAAGACTAACATGAAAGAAATAGAAGTCTTGAAAAAGGAGAATGAAAAGCTTGGCACCTTGGTAAGCTATGGGTGCATGAAAGCCTATAAGTCAAAGGACGTTTTATTCAAGACTCTCAACACTAAAAACAATGTTAAGAAGCGTGGACTTAGCTTTCATCCAAATGAAAGTAAGGAAAATGCCAGAAGGAGGTATAATTGTAAGGAAATCATCAAGTTTGTGAAGAAAGAGCAAAACTCAAAGAAGACCAACAATAAGCCTTTTGCTCCACAAGCTACTTTTTATGCCTCGTACCTTATTAAGAGAAACCACCGTGGTAAAGTGGTTGCTTAGTTTGTTGGTAGTAAAAATGAAAACCATTAAGATATATTTAGATTCCTAAAGTTCTTGTGACTAACATTGAAGGACCCAAGAAGGTTTAGATACCTAAAACCAAGACCTAATATCTTTTGTAGGAATACTCCTCCGGTAGATTAAGTTGGGTGATGGACAGTGAATGTACCCATCACATGACCGGAGAGAATAGTATATTTATTTCCTTTGAGCCAAATCAAGACAATCATGAGTCCATTGTGTTTAGTGACAATAGAAAAGGAAATGTAATGGGAGTAAGTAAAATTTCTATCTCAAATGATAACTCAATTTTAAATATTTTACTAGTTGAGTCATTAAGTTATAATTTACTCTCAATATCTTAATTATGTGAAATTGGTTATAAATGCCATTTTACTTATGAGGGTACGACCGTTTTGAGAAGTAATGACAATTATGTAGCCTTTATGGGTAAGTTGAAAGGAAAACTTTATCTAGTCAATTTTACACTAGATAAAGTTAAACCTAAAACTTGCTTGGTGGCTAAGACTAGCTTGGGTTAGTTATGGCATCGCCGACTATCTCATGTTAGGATGAGAAATTTATCAAAGCTTCTTAAAGGGGAACACATCCTAGGTCTAACAAATGTTGTGTTTGAGAAAAATAGGTTGTATAGTGCATGTTAAGCTAGTAAATAAGTAGGAGCACCACACACCACCAAGAACATTATGACAACAAGAAGGCCACTGGAGCTTCTACACATGGATCTCTTCGGATCGGTGGCATACTTAAGCATTGGCGGTAACAAATATAATTTAGTCATTGTTGATGATTATTCTCGCTTCACTTGGGTATTCTTTTTGCATGATAAGAGCGAGACACAAGGTGTGTTCAAGAGTTTTGCAAGAAGAGCTCAAAATGAGTATGAAGTTAAGATCAAGAAAGTGAGAAGTGACAACGGGAGTGAGTTCAAAAACACTCAAGTCGAAGACTTTCTTGATGAAGAAGGCATTAAGCATGAGTGCTCCTTATGATCCACCTCAAAATGGAGTGGTGGAACAGAAGAATCGAACATTGATCGAGGCAGTGAGAATAATGCTCAATGAATACACGACTTCAGACGTATTTTAGGCAAAAGAAATCAACACCGCGTGTCATGCAATCAACCGTCTCTATCTTCACAAAATCCTCAAAAAGATGGCATATGAGCTTTTAACCGGTGAAGAAGAATCTCCATGTAAAGCAATCAAAAACATGCCAATTGGAGGCATTAGATTAAGAGAACAAGAATATGTGGATCAACAACAACCTCAAGTTGAAGAAAGTGAAACACAAGAAACTCAAGAGCAAGAGGTGGTGGACAAGGAACAAGAAATTCAAGAAGAAGTTGACCAACCACCAGTACAACATCAAAGAATTCATCAAGGCATCCAAAGAGACCACCCTATGGATAACATTCTTGGTGATGTACGAAGGGGTGTAACTACTCGTTTCTCGTTTAATAAATTTTTGTGAATGTTACTCTTTTGTGTCTTCCTTAGAACCTGTTAAGGTGGAAGAAGCTCTTGAAGATGCGGATTTGGTAATGGTCATGCAAGAAGAGCTCAATAACTTTAAAAGAAATAAAGTATGAACATTGATGGAAAGACCGAAGCAAAATATGATCGACACCAAATGGGTCTTCCGCAACAAGCAAGATGAGGATGGCGTGGTTGTAAGGAATAAAGCTAGGTTGGTGGCTCAAGGCTTCACACAAATCGAAGGTTTGGATTTTGGTGAGACGTATGCACTTGTTGCTAGGTTAGAATCAATTCGTATATTATTAGCCTTTGCTACTCACTATGATTTCAAGCTTCATCAAATAGACGTGAAAAGCGCTTTTCTAAATGGACTAATCACTGAATTGGTGTATGTGGAGCTACCACCAGGCTTTGAAGATCCAAAGTATCCAAACCATGTGTTCAAACTCCAAAAGGTGCTCTATGGGCTTAAGCAAGCACCTAGAGCATGGTATGAATGCCTTAGGGATTTTCTGCTTAAAAATGGCTTTGAAATAGGCAAAGCCGATCCTACCCTCTTTACTAATCATTTCAATAATGATTTCTTTGTTTGCCAAATATGTGTCGATGACATTATATTTGGTTCTACTAACAATGATTTTTGTGAGGAGTTTAGTAGGATAATGACCAAGAGATTTAAAATATCAATGATGGGAGAGTTGAAGTTCTTTCTACGATTTCAAATCAAGCAACTCAAAGAAGGCACATTCATCAGTCAAATAAAGTACATTAAAGACATGCTTAAAAAGTTTGACATGGAGAATACTAAACCCATCAAGACCTCCACGCAAACCAACGTGCATCTAGATTTAAATCAACAAGGAACCGACATCAACCAAAAGGTATACCGTTCCATGATTGGCTCCTTGTTATATTTATGTGCATCTAGGCCCGATATCATGCTTAGTGTTTATATGTGCGTAAGATTTTAAGCTGCACCAAAAGAATGTCATTTGGTTGCTATTAAAAGAATCTTGAGATATTTGGTTTATACTCTAAACATAGGGCTTTGGTAACCAAAAGGCTCAACCTTTGATCTTATCGACAATTCGGACTCTGATTATACCGGTTGCAAAGTGGATAGAAAAAGCACCCCTGAAATTTGCCAATTCCTTAGAAGATCGCTTGTTTCATGGTCTTCCAAGAAACAAAATTTTGTAGCTTTATCCACAACGGAAGCCAAATATGTAGTAGCCGGTAGTTATTGTGCTCAACTCCTTTGGATGAAACAAACCTTAAAAGATTTTAGGCACAACGTCACCAAGATCAATTTATTGTGTGACAATGAGAGTGCCATCAAAATAGCCAATAACACAGTTCAACACTCAAGAACTAAACACATTGACATTTTCCATCATTTCTTGAGAGATCATGAGATCAAAGGAGATATAAGCTTAACCCATGTGAGAACAGATAAACAATTTGCCGATATATTCACCAAACCCTTAGATGAGCATTGGTTTTGTGAGTTAAGAAATGAACTGAATATCCTTGATTCTCGCAACATAGCTTGATACACTTGCATATAAATTGCCCATGTTGGAAATGAGAAGGTAAATTATTTGCCTTCTTCATATGACATGGGCTACATTTCAATTAAATACAAAATTATCAGTTTTTTGTTTATGATTCATATGAGCTATGCCATGTTTAATTATGTTTATTCACGCTTAACATATTTATGGTAAAATACTATTAATTAGCCCAAAAGTTCATGGTATTTGTCCTCTTTGAATTCCTGTGAGTTGAGAAATCTGGAGGTCTCGGATCATCCGGCTAAACCTGGATGCTTCGGGCCTAGGACTTTTTAAAGTTTATTTTTGGTGCACTCAGATTATCCAACTATATCCAAATACTCCAGTTCGCGTAGAAATCCGGATACTCTAGATAACCCCAGAGTGTCCGGGTCGGGCTTTATAAAAAGGGACCCAAACCCTTCGGCCTTCTCTCTCCTCCTCACTTCTCCTCTTCTCCCTCACTTCAATTCTCGATTTCTCTAGCGGTTTTCTTTGAAACTAGTCCATGGGAATCACGGGATCTATTGAGGGGGAGCCTAGGATCCTTTCGGGAGTGCCGATCATCCTCTCTTTGCCTCTTAGTTCGTCTTTGTGGTATCCTCAGTTCTTGCCCTAGGTCGGCGATTTTCCCTCTAGTCTTTAGTTATTTCTTGAATCTTTTAGGTTAGAATAGGTCCTAGAGATGTGGTTGTGATGTTCCCTAGGCACATTGTCAAGATCAATCAGTTTCGATTTTATGGAACCCAGATGATCCGGTCCTATCCGGATAGTCCGGGTCCCGGAGGCTTCGGTTAAGTCCGGAAGTTCTGGGTTAGGTTATATTTAAAAGTTTTCATTCCTTGATTCAATCTTTGATTCAACTTTTGATCCATTGCTGCTTTGTAGCAGTTGTCGCCATGTCTAACGAACGGTGCAAGAAGGCCAAGCACAACCCAAAAAACTCTTCCAGCAATAACAGTGACGCCGAACGTTCTCCTCTAGTTCCTAGTGTCGGGCCAGCTTCTCGAGGCCATTTCAACCGGCTAGCTTCTAGAGTGCGCCATTTCCCAGATATTGGCATCTAAGTGCCTACCGCCTCATCAGTGTGGCCTCCTCCTCCACCCTAAGGCAAAGACAAAGGGAAGCAGCCTAACACCGGACAGTGATGATTTGCTTCAGCTTGTCCGGAGGAAAGTCCAAGAGCCTACTATGGTTGGCAGGGTCACTCCAAGATCCAAAGTCAACTATATGAGACGGACTATTGAGGCAGGGAAGGAAAGAAATGTGGATCCCTGGGATTATGTAAGGGATGCTTTAGACTACCAGTTCCACTCGGGTTTCCAGTAAGATTACTATAAGAGTGCCATGCTACCTAAGAGACACCCGGTAGTTGAGATGCAGTGGATCAACTAGACATCTATGAAGAAGAAGAATAATTCTATGTTCAATCAAGTGATCCATATCTGCCAGGCCAAGAAACTCCATGGCCTCATGGAGACCAAGCAGAACTGGTGTGAAGAAGCTTTCTACCAGTTTTATTCGACTCTGTTCCAGACCATGGACAACGATGAGCCTTCCTTTCATTGAAGGCTGGAGGGAGTCGAGTATGAGGTCACACTCAGTGATTTGGCTACTATTCTGGGTCTAGGCACAAATGACCTTGCAACATTCTGGTTGGATCTAGAACCCGTGCTTAGAGCTCATGCAATGCCATTTTTGTATGAGCTGGGTTTATTTGTTGGAGGTAAGACAGAGGGTCTCTCCCCGGTTTTCTCAGTGCTGAACAGTCTGTTCAGGAAGACCCTTCTGCCGAATCTCGGGGACTCATCGTCATTGCTGGGCAACGCCCATAACCTGCTATCGGTCATGAGGGAGGACTGTAGAGTGTTCAGCGTCTCTCGCTTCCTTTGGAGTGAGATTTAGACCATTTCCGTGTCTCCCACAAAAAGTTATGTGTACGCTCCATACTGTTGAGGAACGGGTAGGCTACGCTAGCAAAAACAAAACTTTTTCTACCCCATCCAACCCAAGAACCATGTGAGTAATGGGATCATGGATTGTTACCTCTAGTCGCGAGACGCACTAGGGCAACGGAAGAAGAGTTGGGAAAGCGTGTCCTCGATCAACTCTGCCCAGCTCCGTCCAATTGTTGGTGGTGAAGAGGATGCAGCCTTGCGATCTTCACGTCAAGATGATCAGCGCCGCAATTGCAGCGGTGCCTCTATGGTATCCACACGTATAGGAACGAGATCACCTCACGCCGATATGCTAGTACCGTGCGGTGCCTCTATGTACTCGGCCTCCATTGTTGAATCTATAACCGTTTCTAAATTGGAACTCTTCCAACTCACTATGCCTCCATTAAGGCAGAACACAAATCCAGATTATGATCTCGAATCGTCCTTGTCGGTTTGGAATCTAGCGTCGGTGTAACTATTTACAATGAGCCCCTCCTCACCTCCGTAGACTAGGAACATATCCTTAGTTCTTTCCAAGTACTTGAGGATACTCTTCACTATCTCCCAGTGACATTCACCCAGGTTTGATTGGTATCTGCTCATAACACTTAGAGCATAGGAGACATCTAGGCGTGTACAAAGCATGGCATACATGATAGACCCGATTGCGGAAGCATATGGGATCACACTCATCTTCTCTAGCTCATCAGGTGTCGAATGACACTGACTCTTACTGGGAGTAATACCATGTGACATTGGCAAGAAACCTTTCTTGGAATCCTGCATATTGAACCATTTCAATACCTTATCAATGTACGTGCTTTGGCTTAATCCAATTAGCCTTCTCGATCTATCTCTATAGATCATTATGCCGAATATGTATGCTGCCTCTCTAAGATCTTTCATTGAAAAACTTTTTCGCAACGAAGATTTAACAGCATTGAGCATTGGAATATTATTTCCGATCAACAATATGTCATCTATATATAAGACCAGAAATACAAGTGCACTCCCACTAGCCTTTTTATAAACACAAGGCTCTTCTTCATTCTTGATGAAACCAAACCCTTTGATCGCTTCACCAAAACGATGATTCCAACTCCGAGAAGCTTGCTTCAGCCCAGAAATGGACTTTTGAAGCTTGCAAATTTTTCCAGCATTTTTCGGATCGATAAAACCTCCAGGCTGTGTCATGTACACATCCTCGCTTAGGTTTCCATTAAGGAAAGCCATTTTAGCCATATCTCAAAGTCATAATATGTGGCAATTGATAGGATGATCTAGATAGACTTTAGCATTGTGATGGGCAAAAATGTTTCATCATAATCAACACCTTCAATTTGCCTGAAACCTTTCGTCACCAATCGTGCCTTATAGATGTGAACATTTCCATCAACGTCTACCTTTTTCTTAAAAATCCATTTACACTCGATAGTTTTGACACCATCAGGTGGATCTACCAAGTTCCAAACTTAGTTTTCTCACATGGATTCTAACTCGGATCTTATGACTCCAAGCCATTTCTCAAAGTCTGGTCCCATCACTGCTTCCAAGTAGGTCTTAGGTTCATCATTGTCTAACAATAATATGTCGTGCTGCCCCGTGGTTAGTAACATAAACCGCTCGGGTGTACGACTAACCCTTTCTGACCGACGTGAGGCTAGTGTCTTGACAACAGGTTCTGCAACGTCTTGCATATCGAGTTGTGGTTCAATAGGAGCTGAAACACTTTTGAGTGATTCCCGAATCTCTTCAAGTTGCACCATGCTACCATTAACTCCTCTCGAGAGGAACTCTATATCAAGAAAAACACCATTCTGGGCGACAAACACTTTGCCTTCTTCTAGATTATAGAAGTAATATTCTTTGGTTTCCCTAGTATACCCCACAAAGAAGCATTTATCAGATTTGGGAGTAAGCTTATCAGACGTCAAACGTTTTACATAGGC